>JAQQSY010001642.1:0-14223 GCA_028646535.1 Procyon lotor
TGTTTCTAGCCCTTGTCATCCTTGAGGTCCTCAATTTGTGCAGGAAGATGGGTCATTTACCAGGAGCAGAGCATGGCTGTTCTCCATGAAATTGTCAGGGAATATAATCTTTATTGAGATGTTATTCACATATCATCAAATTCACCCTTTCAGAGTTTACACCTCAGTGGTTTTAGTGCATTCACAGAATTGTGCAACCATCATTGATACCTAATTCCAGAATGTTTTCATTACCCCAGGAGGAAATCCCTTACCCATTAGCAGTCACTCCTCATTCTTTCCTTCTCTGACTAATCTATTCTCTGTCTCTATGGGTTTGTCTATTCTGGAAATCTCACATAAGTGGAATGATACAGTATGTGGTCTTCTGTGATTGGCCTTTCACTTTGCTTAAGGTTCACTCTTGTTGTAGCATGTGTCAGTACTTTCCTCCTTTTTACGACTGAATAATATTCCATTGTGTGGATATGCCAGTGAGTGTAATCTTGAATTAGCTAGGCCCTTGGAAAATGGGTGAAATACTCAAATATATTTATAAGAACAACACTATGGAATTGTGTTATAAGGACAAGCAATGAAATGAAAGCTCTCAGGGTATCAATCAAATGTAATCATAAAATCACATATCTCTAAAAGTTTGATTCACTCATACTTGCAAAAACAATATGAATTGTATATATAAAATATATAATTTTTAGTTTTATTTTCCCAGATAGAATCCAAATCAAACCTTTTCCTCCCTACCCGAAACACTATTTACTATGAAAAATTTGTTTTTGTTTTAAGTGGATTTCCTTTAAAAAAACTTTTTTCCAATACTAGTTATTTCCAATTTCAAGGACCCAAATGCTAACAGTGATTGTTTCTAGGTGGTGAGGTCATGAGTGATTTTATTTACTTATTTATTAAAGATTTTATTTATTTATTTAACAGAGAGAGAGAGATCACAAGTAGGCAGAGGCAGGCAGAGAGAGAGGGGGAAGCAGGCACCCCCACTGAGCAGAGAGCCTAATGCGGGGCTCCATCCCAGGACCCTGGGATCAAGACCTGAGCCGAAGGCAGAAGCTTAACCCACTGAGCCACCCAGGCACCCCAAGATTATGAGTGATTTTAATTTCCTCTTTTCATTTGTCTATTTCTCTCAACAGATATGCTTTGTATTTATAAATAAGAGGGGAAGAAAGAAAAACAATAGGCTGAGCTAAACAATTATGAAAGTTCTTCTATAAGATATGCAATCTATTTCCCCCAGAATGCATTCTTTGATTAAGCCAGAGGGTGGATTGCATTTATTTTGGTGCCCTAACCTGTGCTAAAGAGTATTCTAAGAACATCCTCATTTAAGTTGTTGCTGCATTTATTGAAGAATATCACTGGGACTGTCATTTACTATATTTTACAGGATCTTCTTTTTTTTTTTTAAAGATTTTATTTATTTATTTGACAGAGAGAGATCACAAGTAGGCAGAGAGGCAGGCAAAGAGAGAGGGGGAAGCAGGCTCCCCGCCGAGCAGAGAGCCTGATGCGGGGCTTGATCCCAGGACCCTGAGATCATGACCTGAGCCGAAGGCAGAGGCTTTAACCCACTGAGCCACCCAGGCGCCCCAGGATCTTCTTTATGAACACCTGTAAGAGAAATCTCTCTCTCTCTTTTAAAGATTTATTTATTTGAGAGAGAGAGAGTGAACAAGAGAGAGAGAGAAAGAGAGAGAACATGAGTGAGGGGAGGAGCAGAGGGAGAAGGAGAAGCAGACTCCTTGCTGAGCAGGGAACCCAACACGGGACTCAATCCTAGGACCTGGGATCATGACCTGACTCAGCCACCCAGGCATGCCTAGCATTAAGAGTGTCTTATGGGGCACCTGGGTGGCTTAGTTGGTTAAGTCTCCAACTCTTGATTTCGGTTCAGGTTATGATCTCAGGGTTGTGAGATCCAGCCCTGTGTCAGGCTCTGTGCTCAGTGCAGGGTCTGCTTTCCCTCTATCTCTGCTCCTCCTTGCTCTCTCTCCCAATGAAATAAATAAAATCTTTTTTTTTTTTTTTTTTTAAGATTTTACTTATTTATTTGACAGAAAGAGAGAGAGAGAGAGAATGAGAGAGGGAACACAAGCAGGGGGAGTGGGAGAGGGAGAAGCAGGCTTCCCGCTGAGCAGGGAACCCGATGCAGGGCTCAATCCCAGGACTCTGGGATCATGACATGAGCCGAAGGCAGACGCTTAACCAAATGAGCCACCCAGGCGCCCCATAAATAAATAAAATCTTTTTTAAAAAGGGTCTCTTATGGTTTGCCTCCCCCTCTCTTTTTTCCTCCTTCCCACATGTCATCTGTTTTGTTCTCTAAATTCTACATATGAGTGAAATTATATGGTATTTGTCTTTCTCTGACTGACTTATTTCACTTAGAATAAAACTCTCTAGCTCCATCCATTTTGTTGCAAATGATAAGAATTTATTTTTTTTTATGGCTGAATAATCATCCCATACATATATATGCAATGGGATATAATGTATAGGTAATATATATATATATATATATACGTATATATATACCACATCTTTATCCATTCATCAGTTGATAGACACTTGGGCTCTTTCCATAGTTTGGTTATTTTTGATAATGCTGCTATAAACATCGGGGTACATGTACCCCCCTCAAATCTGTATTTTTGTGTCCTTTGTGTAAATACCTAGTAATGTAATTGCTGGACCACAAGGTAATTCTATTTTTAACTTTTTGAGCCACCTCCATACTGTTGTCCAGCGTGACTACACCAGTTTGCATTCCCACCAACAGTGTAAGAGAGTTTCCCTTTCTCTGCATCTTCGCCAACCTCTGTTGTTTCCTGTATTGTTTATTTTAGCCCTTCTGACAGACGTGAGGTGGTATCTCATCACAGTTTTGATTTGTAGTTCCCTGATGATGAGTGATGTTGAGCTCGTTTTCATGTGTTGGCCATCTGGATGTCTTCTTTTGAAAAATGTGTATTCATATCTTCTGCCCATTTCTTAACTGGATTATTTTGTGTGTCTGTTGAGTTTGGTAAGTTCTTTATAGATTTTGGATACTAACACTTTATCAGATATGTAGTTTGCAAATATCTTCTCCCATTCCTTAGGCTGCCTTTTAGTTTTGTTGGTTGTTTCCTTTGCTGTGCAGAAACTTTTTATCTTGATGAAGACCCAATAGTCAATTTTTGCTTTTATTTACCTTGCCTTCGGTGGTATGTCTGGTAAGAAGTTTCTATAGTTGTGGTTGAAGATATTGCTGCCTGTGTTTTCCTTTAGGATTCTGATGGTTTCTTATCTCACATTTAAGTCTTTTCTTTTGAATTTATTTTTGTTTCTGGTGTAAGAAAGCAGTCCACTTTTATTCTTCTGCATGTTGCTGTCCAGTTTTTCCAACACAATTGTTGAAAAGACTGTCTTTTTTCTAGTGGATATTTTTTCCTGCTTTGTTGAAGATTAGTTGACCATATAGTTGTGGGTTCATTTCTGGATTTTCTATTCTGTTCCATTGATCTGTGTGTTTGTTTTTGTGCCAATATCATACAGTCTTGGTGATGAGAGCCTTATACTATATCTTGAATCTGGAATTGTGATATCTCCAGTTTTGCTTTTCTATTTCAGAATTGCTTTGGCTATTTGGGGTCAGTTCACACATTTTAAGTGTATGGCCTTTACAATATTCACAGAGTTGTTCAACTATGACTGCAATCAATTTTTTTTTATTTTTTAAAAAATATTTTATTTATTTATTTGACAGAGAGAGCACGCCATCACAAGTAGGCAGAGAGGCAGGCAGAGAGAGAAGGGAAAGCAGGCTCCCTACTGAGCAGAGAGTCTGATGCGGGGCTTGATCCCAGGACCCTGAGATCATGACCTGAGCCAAAGGCAGAGGCTTTAACCCACTGAGCCACCTAGACGCCCCTGCAATCAATTTTATAACATTTTCATTGTCCCAAAAGAAATTGCCTCCTCGGAGCCATCAACCTCCAAAATCTCCTTTGCCAGTTCTAGACATCTACTAATCACTTTGCTTTCTATGGATTTGCCTAATCTGGATATTCCATATAAACAACGATAGAACGCGTGATGCTTTGTGAATGCCTCTTTCAGTTAGCATAATGTTTCTGAGGTTCATCCACTCTGTACAATGTGTCTGCACTTCATTAGTGTTTTTTGTCAAATAACATTCCATTGTATGGATTTACCCCATTTTATTTATCTATTCATTTGTTGATGAACATTTGGATTGTTTTCACCATTTAGCTATTGTGAACAGTGTGGCTTTGAACATTCATATACATGTATTTGTTTGAATACCTGTTTTTAATTCTTTGGGGTCTATACCTAGGAGTGGGAAAAATGAATGCTGATCATATGGTTAATTCTGTGTTTAACTTTTTGAGACATCTCCAAATTATTTCCACAGCAGCTGTACTATTTTATATTCCCACCAGCAATGTACAAGTGTTCCAATTTCCCACATTCTCACCAAAATATGTTTTCTTCTGTTTTCTAAAAAAGATTTGTTTATTTATTTGAGGGGGGCAGGGGCAAATGGACAGGGAGGAAAAACTCAAGTAGACGCCCCACTGAGCACAGAGCCCGCCATGGGGCTTGATCCCACGACCCCAAGATCATGACCTGAGCTGAAACCAAGGACTGGATGCCCAATGGACTAAGCCACATAGGTGCCCTCCATTTTTATTATAGCCCTTCTAACAGATATGAAATGCTTCTTCTTTGTGTATTTTTGGGATGCTTTGTATTTGTCTGCCAACAAAAAGGGATACTTCCTTGTCAGTAAATAAAAGTTTGTCATAATGCTGTTTTCAGCCAGATTAGCTTTTCATTAAGATTTTGATTTGCATTTCCCTGATGACCAGTAATGTTAAGCATCATTTCATGCACTTATTGGTATTAGTCTATATTCCTTGGAGAAATATCTATTCAGATCCTTTCCATATTTTTAAATTAGGTCATTTGTCTTCTTCTTTACTTAGCTATAAAGGTGTTTTTTTTTCCAATATATTCTAGATACACAAGTCTCTTATTAAATATATGACTTGCAAATATTTTCTTGTATTCTATGAGTTGTCTTTTCAGTTTCTTGATGATGTCCTTTGAAGTACTAAAACTTTAAATTTTGATGAAGTCCAACTTATCAATTTTTTTCTTTTGT
Organism: Procyon lotor; assembly: GCA_028646535.1. Lineage (NCBI taxonomy): Eukaryota > Metazoa > Chordata > Mammalia > Carnivora > Procyonidae > Procyon > Procyon lotor. The sequence goes on from JAQQSY010001642.1 coordinate 5,186, forward strand.
TATAGTTTGGTGTCATATCTAAGAAACCATTGCCTATTCCAATATCACAAAGACTTGTGTTTTCCTTTTAAAACTTTCAGAGTTTTAGCTCTTACTTTTAGATCTTTGATCCAGTTGAATGAATTTTGTATGGTGTGAGGTAGGGGACCCAACTTCATTCTTTTGCATATGGATATCCAGTGTCCCAGCACCATTTGTTGAAAAAACGATTCCCTTCCAATTGGATGTTTTTTTTCCCTAGTAAAAAGTCATGTAGCAATAAATATGAGAGTTTATTTCTAGACTCTTGATTCTATTCCATTGACCTATATGTCTTTCCTTATTCCAGTACCACAATGTCTTGATTACTGTAGCTCTGTAATGAGTTTTGAAATGGAGAAATGTGAGTCTTCCAACTTTATTCTTTTTCAGGTTTATTTTGGCCATTCTAGATCTTTTGAATTTCCACATGAATTTTTAGGAATAGCTTGCTAATTTATGCAAAGAGGTCAGCTGTGATTTTGACAAGGATTGTGTTGGATCAGCAGATCAATTTGAAAAGTATTTCCATCTTAACAATTTTAAGGGTTTTCTATTTCTCCAAGATTTTATTTCAATTCCAGGTAGTTAACATACAGTGTAATATTAGGTATTAGTTTCAGGTGTAGAATTTAATGATTCAACATTTCCATGTAGTACTTGGTGCTCATAACAAGTGCCCTCCTTAATCCCCATCACCCATTTAACCCATCACACTCTCACCCCAACTCCCCATAACCATCAATTTTTTTCTCTGTAGCAGAGTCTGTTTCTTGGTTTCTTTCTCTTTTTTCCTCCATATTCATTTGTTTTGTTTCTTAAATTACACATATGACTGAAGTCATATGGTATTTGTCTTTCTCCGACTTATTTAGTGTAGTACTCTCTAGCTCCACCCATGTCTGCAAATGGCAAGATTTCAACAATTTTAACTTCTTTAATCCATGAATGTATGACGTCTTTCCATTTACATAGGTCTTCTTTTTTGTTTGATCGATTGATTTTTCAAGATTTTATTTATTTGAGAGAAATTGAGAGAGAGAGAGAGAGAGAGAGCACATGAGCAGGGGATAGGGGTAGAGGGAGTGGGGAAAGCAGACTCCCAGCTGAGCAGGGAGCCTGATGCAGGACTCAATCCCAGGACTCTGGGATTATGACCTGAGCTGAAGGCAGATGCCTAACTGACTGAGCCATCCAGGTGCCCCTGGTCTTCCTTTTTTTAAAAAAAGATTTTATTTATTTATTTATTTATTTATTTATTTATTTGAGAGAGAGAGAGAGCATGAGCAGGGGAGCGGCAGAAGGAGAGGAGAGAGAGAATCTCAAGCAGACTCTGAGCTGAGCATGGATCCCAACATGGGGCTCTATCCCATGACCCTGAGATCATGACCTGAGCCAAAATGAAAAGTTGGACGCTCAGCCAGGTACCAGGTACCCCTATGTAGGTCATTAATTTCTTTCAAAGATGTTTATAATTTTTAATGTACAAGTCTTGTACTTCTTTTGTTAAGTTTAGTCCTAATTATTTTATTCTTTTGGTGTTATGTAAGTAGAATTCTTTATTTCATTTTGGTTGCTCTTTGTAACTATTGTGTAGAAATACAATTATGTTTGGTTTTTTTGTGTTTTTTTTTTTAAGGTTTATTTATTTGAGAGAGAGAGTGTGTGCAAGTGGGGCAAAGGGCAGTTCTAGAGGGAGGGCGAAAGCAGCAGACTCCTTGCTGAGTGTGGAGCCCAAGGCAGAGCTTGATCTCATGACCCCAGGATCATGCCCTGAACCAAAATCAAGTCAGACACTTAACTAACTGAGCTACCTGGTGTCCCACAATTTATATTTATACATTGATCTTGTGTTCTGCAGACTAGCGGAACCTGTTTATTAGTTCTAATAATTTTTTAGTGGTTTCCTTAGGATTTCTACATGTAAGATCACATCATCAGTTAATAGGATAGTTTTACTTCTTTTCTAATCTGGATGGATGCCTCTATTTCTTATTCTTGCCTAATTGCCTTGGTTATAATGTCCTGCACTATGTCGAATAGAAGTGGGGTCTTGTTCCTCATGTTAGGGGAAAAGCACCCAGTCTTTTACATTAAGTATGATGTTAGCTGTGGGTTTTTTGTAGATGCAGTCTAACTGGTTGAGTAAATTCCCTTCTGTTCTTAGTTTGTTGAGTGTTTTTTTATCATGAATGGGTCTTGAATTTTGTTAAATGCTTTTCTGCATTTATTGAGAGGATCCTGTGGGGTCTGACCTTTATTCTATCAATGGGATGTATTTTGGATGTTTTGTATGTTAAACCAATCACTCATTCATGGAATAAATCCCACTTGGTCATTTTGTATAATCCTACATGACTAATCTGAGCCTTTAAATTTTTCTTTTCAAAGATGGAAGAATTAAAAAGTGAATATTTTCATTACAAATATAGTTATTAATAGTACAAGCAAAATTCAGGGCCACCTGGGTGGCTCAGTCATTAAGCATCTGCCTTTGGCTCAGGTCATGATCCCAGAGTCCTGGGATCAGGTCCCACATTGGGCTCCCTGCTTGGCGGGAAGCCTGCTTCTCCCTTTCCCACTCCCCCTGCCTGTATCCCCTCTCTCGCTGTGTCTCTCTCTATCAAATAAATAAATAAATAAAATCTTTAAAGATTATATTACATGCAAAATTCAGTATAAGAATCCCTAAAATAGTTGGCATCTTGAGGTATTAGATCATTCCATTTCCAAAACTATTATTTGTACATAACCTCCCAGGAACACAATGATCCTTTCAAATAGGGCTCACCTATGTTTATAAAATGAAAAAGCTAATGAAAATGAAAGTTAATATTTGGATTTCTTTTAGAGGTAAAACCCTGATTTAATTATTGATGATTAACCAACTCTGTCCATATTTTATTCATTTAGCAGAAATATGCAAATGTAATATTTTTTGTTCCCTCAAGCCTGTTCAGAGGAACAGAAACTTTTGGGTTAGAAACTACAAACACCTTTTGAAATAAATTTTATTAATGGAATTCCAGTGGCTTTTATTATATCCTTATTTTTAGTCAGTTAGTTCCTCTGCTTTTGCACAAACTTAGATGTCTGGAAATAATATTGCGTTGTTCCAACAATCTGGCAGGCATTGAGTTTTCAGACAAGGAGACATTTATGGCCAGCTAAGGCAGGACAATCACTGTTCTGAATCTTGAGGTTTCAAGTTAAATGTAGAGACTATAACATTCTTTTTAATCCTGGCTTCACGTTAAAGACTTGGAGCAGATTCCAATTTGCACTGGTAGTCTTTTGTTGAACAGTTCAAGCTTTATTATATGTGATGGTTGGAATAATCCCCCTTCTACAAAACTTTCAAAATAGCTTGGGTTTTGTTTTTTGTTGTTAGATTGTTGCAAAGGGAACACATGAGGGTTCGAATATATTTGGATGTCTTCATTTAATGAGCTAGGTAGGGTTTAGAGCAGAGTTAGAGGAGGATTTGCCATGGTTCACAAAATTCTGACCAATTTTAAGTCACACAGTTACTTCCAAACTTGTCTTTCACTAGATTGTTACTAGAATCACTAACAAGCAAACTGTGCCAGTGAGGTCAGTAAAAAGCATTACATGGCTCAAAGGAAGCAAGAGAGTGGGGCACCTGGGTGGCTCAGTTGGTTAAGCGTCTGCCTTTGGTTCAGGTCATGATCCCAGGGTCCTGGGATCAAGTCCTGCATTGGGCTCCTTGCTTGGTAGGGAATCGGCTTTTCCCTCTTCCCCTCCCCCTTGCTCACGATCTCTCTCTCTCTCCCAAATAAATAAAAAATAAATCTTAAAAAAATGCAGGAGAGTGTTATCCCCCAAGCCCCAAGGGCATATTTGTGGGTATTTACTGTATCTAACGGCTACCCATCTTCCATTCAGAAAGGCCAGGCTTGCCCTTCCTCTGGTCATTCACACCTAGTTAAAAATAAATGTAGCCAACAGGAAATACCAAATAACATGCATCCTGTTCACTCAGAAATTATTCATTGAAGGCATAGGATGTGCTAGGCCATAGGACACATCTATGAACCAGACACATGCCTACCCTGATGGAGTTTGAGGTATTTTACTGGAAAAGACAAACAAAAAACATGATGACAAAAGTAAACAAATAAAATTATTACAAATCATAATACTCTTTTGTAAGATTTATGAAAGAAATATACCACGGTCTGGGATAGAGAATACCAAGGAACCACGTTCATTGTATGAGGTGGTCAAGGAGGCATCTCTGAGGAAGTGGTATGTTAGCTGAGATCTGTGGGACAAGGAGTCAGTCATTTAAAAAGCAGGGTGTAGAGCTCTAGAGAGAAGGAACAGTGCATGTAAAGGCCCAGAGCCTGGAGCGAAGCTCACCTGTTACAGGAAATAGAGAAGGCCAGCCTGGTTGGAGGGCAGTGAGCAAGGGAGAATGGCATCTAAGATTAGTGGGAAGCCAAATTATGCTCAGTTCTTTAAAGCAACTCTATTAGTTTGCTGGGGCTGTAGGATACGTGTTTTGTTCCCTATACCACTAAGCAATTAACTCAGTTCTGATACTGTTTACCTGGAGGCAGCACCAGATCCTACAGGTTCAGGGCTCAGTCCTATAAGACTGCCCCCTCCCTTCATCCTCTAGATGCCAACTGCCAAGTCCAAATGGTCAGTTGTGCTTCTGACCAACATGACTATAGATCAGAGGTTCGAATGATCCCTTCCTTAGGTTCTATTACTTTAGAGTGGCTAGAGTGGCTCATAGAACTCAGAGAAACATTTTACTGACTAGAACACTGGTTGACCATAAAAACATATCACTCAGGAACAGTCAGAAGGAAGAGATGTGTAGGGCAAGGTATGGGGGAAGAGTCCGGAGAGTACCTGTTGTCTGAGTGTACCACTCTTCCCAAATCTCCACATGTTCATCAACCTGGAAGCTCTCTGAATGTGATCCTTTTGAGGTTTTATGTAGGCTTCATTACTTGCCATGATTGATTGAACCATTGGCTGTTGGCCTCATTTTAACTACTTCTTTAAAGGCCTATCTCCAAATACAGTTACGTTCTGAAATACTGGGGTATTAAAACACAAGAAAACAGGCCTAAAATGGAATTGCTTGTGCTAAGCCTCACATCACCAAACCAAGAGTTAACTTAATTACAATTTCATCTCTCCCAGAAATGGAAATTTAAACCAATCAGGAATTGCCCAATCAGCACCAGTTCGGTGATTTGCCTGATAGGACCCCCACCATCCCCTAAAGGAAAGTAACCTTATAACCACTAACTGCTTTATGCCTAGTATAACCTCCTTGTTCCTGCTCCCTTATGGCTATGAAAGTCATGTTGTGCAGCAACTCAGAGTTCCTTTCTATCTTCTAGATTGGATGCTGCCCAATTTGAGTTGATTTTTGCTTAGATAAACTCAAAATTTTTAATATGCTTCAGTTTCTCTTTTAACAGGGGGTTAGGGCTTCAACAAATGAATTTTGGGGGGCACAATTCAGTCCATAACAGCATAACTGTAAGGATTTCAGATTTGTTCTTAAGAGCAGTGGAAAAACCATTGAAGAGTTTGAGGCAGGGGCTATGCTGGAGGGGATTAATAGATGCTTCTAGATAATAATTTTTTGCCAACAAAACCTTGTTTTCTGCTCAAGGCATTGATGTATTCAGTCAAAAATGCAAACTGACTGGTTCTCCTGGCACAAGGGGTGGCTATGTGACAATGTTACAAGTGGCTAATGGATATAATTTTGAAGTCTACTGAGTGAAATTCAATAGTGTCAGAAAAGGCTATTGTTTTACTGATGAAAAGGCATGTTCCTTTGCCCTATACTCTTTCTTCTTTTTCCTATCTTGGAAAAGGATACAATATCTGGAGATGCAGCAGCCATCTTGCAACCATGAGGATAAAGGTTTATGCCAAGGATATAGAGCAGGCGCATAGAGGGAGCTTGGTTTTCAGATGACACCTTTGAGCAGCTATGTAAGCTTTAGTCAGACTCCCCCCTACACTTTTTGCTATGTGAGAACAATCCCCTGCTTGTTTCAACCACTGTGGTAGGGATTCCTGTTACAGCTGAATGCACTCCTAACTGAATGCCAGTGTAGAGGCTTGACCAGAGTCCAGACCAGAGATAACAAGGACTTGGATTAGAACAGCAGACTTGGAGCAAAGTGGACGAATTCCAGATATAAGGGGCATTGCCTGAGCAGCCCCCATATGGACACCAAGAATTTTCCCTTACTTATTCAGGACCATTGAGCCCAAACTTGCTTTATTTGGCCTTCTCTTAAAGTCTCGTAGCATGTGCAACCTCAGTAAACGTTATTGTTGCACCTGCTTTGTGCTGCTCTTGTAGTTTTGAGGTATTTTTCCCTGGCTACTCAAAAGTACATTGACCAGTTCTTCCTGGGAAGTCAGTTGTTTTCAAACTTTACTCCATTATCCATAGCAATAAATATATTTTCTATCATGGCCAGAACATGTGTAACTGGAATATTTTATATATAAAATATAATATATAATATATATATCTTTATATCACACATACATACATACATACAGATGTATAGCTGAAAAAGAAGGTGTACAGAGCAATAATCAAAATATGTGCCACACACTCTATTCTATTCAATTAAAAAAAAAGATTCTGGTCATATATACCACCCACTAAATTTGCTTTCATGATCCAGTGAGGAGTCAAGAACCAAATTTAGATCAACCAAAACTCGATCTAAATTATTGTTTTGACATTCATTCTTTATCACCTAGTGATATCTCTTGCATTGATATTTGACTTTTCATGCCATGTCTTGTCTTACCATAGTGTCTAGCGCTGTGCTAGGACTGTACATTCTTTGAGATCAAGAGCCATGCAATATGGAATTTAGGGTCTCCTTGATATATAAACATGATAAACCATTCTTTCCATTTGTCAGGGGTTGGGTAGGGCATAGAAGTTAAGGAAAATAGGAAAGTCTTGTTCTCAACAAATGCTTCAGGCTGCTGTCCACATTTCTCTTCATTAATCTCCCTCCTTTTAAGGCTCAATATTGTTATTATATCAAACCTTAGATTTTTGGTGACTTTTAGAGTATTGAATGCATGGATTAGTGGGTTTGGTCAGGTGACACACCCTAAATGGCTAGCAGGATAAAGCTGGGGCAGAAGGATGTTCTTCTAACTGGGAGATTTCCCTCCCTCCCTCCCTCTCTCTCTTTCTCTCTTTCTCTCTTTCTCTCTTTCTCTCTTTCTCTCTTTCTCTCTTTCTCTCTTTCTTTCTTTCTTTCTTTCTTTCTTTCTTTCTTTCTTTCTTTCTTTCTTTTCTTTCTTTCTTTTCTTTCTTTCTTTCTTTCTTTCTTTCTTTCTTTCTTTCTTTCTTTCTTTCTTTCTTTCCTTTCTTTCTTTCTTTCTTTCTTTCTTTCTTTCTTTCTTTCTTTCTTTCTTTCTTTCTTTCTTTCAAGATTTTATTTATTTATTTGACAGAGAGAGACAGAGATCACAAGTAGGCAGAGAGGCAGGCAGAGAGAGAGGGAGTAGCAGGCTCCCTGCTGAGCAGAGAGCCTGATGCGGGGCTCGATCCCAGGACCCTGGGATCATGACCTGAGCCACTGAGCCGCCCAGGCATCCCTAACTGGGAGATTTCAAGAAAACTAAGAGAAAAGGGCGATGGCAAGAAGATGGGGGACATTTGTGGGCAAGGTTGTCACACTATCATTGGAGTGGCCCATCTGCATTTGAAGCATTAGAGCGACTGAAGGCCGGGGAGGTCTGGGGATGTTTCCTGGAACAGGTTGCTTACACAAGCTAGTGACCGCGAGACAGAAAACAACCCTATTTCTTGAGCAAAGTTCACTCTTCCTGTCTCATGTTCTCTGTATTTACTGTCTCCACTTATTAACAGGAGACATGACTGTCTCCTTGGCTTCTGAGTACCTCCACTCTGTGGGTGGGGGATGGAAATCTCAGACTTGACATTCCTGGCTCACAGGAGCAAGACCTGGCAGGCAGGCTATTGCTTCTTGTCACTTTGGCTCAAGGGAGGGTCTGGCTGCTCTTGGGAGAGCCACCATTTGTTGCCTGCTAAGAAATTGGTTTTCCAATAAAAAGAACAAGGCAGTTTTAATTTGGCAGTCTGGAAAAGGCTCCAAGACACATGGATGAATGAAAAAGCCAGGTGTAGACTGTGTATATAATATACTAGTTAAGCTCAGGGGGAGAAGATGGAAGGGTATTTATTTGTAAATGCATATTTGCATTTTTGTAGAATATCTCCAGGAGAACACACAACAGACTAGAACTGGAAAGTTTGAGGAGAAGTGGGTGGCTGGGAGAGACTAATTTTTCATGTATATCCTTTCTTCATTTTGAATTTTTTTACCACGTACATGTTTTAACAAATTATTTCCAGTCAAAGCAATCTATGCAGCCCCTGAAAGTGGTAGTTATGAAACATGTATGACAACGTGTTTAAAATATCATTTTTTTTAAAGATTTTATTTATTTGATAGAAAGAAACACAGCGAGAGAGGGAACACGAGCAGAGGGAATGGCAGCGGGAGAAGCAGGCTTCCTGCCCAGCAGGGAGCCCAATGCAGGGCTCGATCCCAGGACCCCGGGATCATGACCTGAGCCGAAGGCAGATACTTAACGTCTGAGCCACCCAGGTGCCCCTAAAATATCATTTTAAGTGAACCACTTATGGATATGTATGTATAAAACAAAAAAAAAGTAACAATAAGCAGATTCCCTTCACATAAAAAAAAAAGACTGGAAGGAGATACACCATAAGTTTAATGCGAGTTTCTTTTTTTTTTTTTTTTTCAGTGTTATAGTTGAATAAATATTTATTAATCCCATTCTAGGTAGTTGAAACTTATTTTTTAAAGGGGAGAAATAATCCAAAAAATTTTAAACTGAAAACATGGTACCAATACCAGAGAAAGATCTGACAGTCTTGAGCTGGAATTTAGTTTCCTTCCTAAGAAGCAATCATGCTTTGCTTATTCTAT
>JAQQSY010001644.1:0-14222 GCA_028646535.1 Procyon lotor
CTTAATGATATGCAAGCTGAAGTGTTTAGGGGTGAAGTGTATGATATCTATAATTTACTTCAAAATACATTATAAGAGATGGATTGATGCACAGACAGATGTGTGATAAAGCAAATAGCAAAACGGTAGCTACAGAATCTCATTGGCATATGGTGTCCACTGTACGATTTCAAAGCTTTTTGTTTGAAAATTTTCATAATGAAGTATTGAGAAAAATTATTATAAGCATACAGTTTTGAGTCTGGGTTGACTGGAAGGACACGGGGGACAGAAAAGCAGACGGGGGAGGAGATGCAGGTTTGGGAGGCTGGATGACCTTATTAATCAGGGACACATGGGTCTGAGGAACCAAATGGAAATATTTATCAGGCAGTTAGAAACACAGGACCAGAGTTCACTTGTTCTGCTGTGCTACTGCCTAAACATCTTTCTGCCTTCTTGTATTCCCTTCCACCGAAATCCTTTTTCTTCAGTAAGCTTTATCTGACCACCCTGCCCTCCTGCATTTAGCTCTGTAAGATTAGTTTATGGCATTATCATGTATTTCTAGAATGGAAGTTCTCAGGATAAACAGAATCTTACGCAGAATATACATGATTTCATGAAGCAATTTTCAAATAAACAAATGAGTAAAACCTGACCTAGTATTTGACTATCTAGTTCTTAATGCTCATTCTCATTCTTGGCTCAGAAGGTATAGTTTTGTTTTTAATTTCTGAGAAACATATACTTAAAAGGCACTCTTTTTGGGGCGCCTGGGTGGCTCAGTCAGTTAAGCGTCTGCCTCTTGGTTTCAGCTCAGGTTAGGATCTCAGGGTCACTAAGATTGAGCCCCTCATCAGTCAGATGGAGCACAGAGCCTGCTTAGAGTTTCTCCTGCCTCCTCCCTCTATCCCCTACCCTGTGTGTGCACAGGCACACACGTGTGCCCTCTCTCTCTCAAATAAATAAACCTTTTTTTTTTTAAAAGATTTTATTTATTTATTTGACACAGAGAGATCACAAGCAGGCAGAGAGAGAGGAGGAAGCAGGCTCCCCACTGAGCAGAGAGCCCAATGTGGGGCTCAATCCCAGGACCCTGAGATCATGACCTGAGCCGAAGGCAGAGGCTTTAACCCACTGAGCCACCCAGGCGCCCCTCAAATAAATAAATCTTAAAAAGAAAAAGGTACTCTTTGCAGTGGAAAATATAACTTGCACTTCAATTACAGACTCAAGTGAAACTGCCATTCCCCAATTCTTCGTACAGCTGACTTTCTCCATAGTAGCTTAGGGAAGAAAATGGTTGTCCTTAGGTGGTGAAACTCACCTTTCTGAACTTTTCCTTTCCATGACTCTGAATTTCTAAATTTCTATAAAATTAATATATTACTTTGATAACAGGAAGAAAAAAGCTTATTTTTTTCACAGACAACCTTTAATGGCATGATCACCAGCTCCTAAAGTACAGCTAGAAGATTCCTCGAGTTGCAGGAGGAAGTTAGACTGCAGTGGCTGATTTCTCCTTCCTACCACCCCCACAAGCAGCGTGCTCCCTAAGGTCAGGATCGAGGTCCCGCTCAGCTCTGCACCTCTCTCCACCCACTGCAGCACTGGGCCCTGCAAATAGTAGGCACTCACACAGTGAAAGGACACACATTCGGCACTAAAAAGAATACCAGAAAGTGGCCCACGGAGGTTAGTGCAAAGCCATTAGCTTATCCCGTGAACTTGGTCATTATTTTCCTCATTTTGAAGATCCGCTTCTCAGAATGAACTCAGAGAATACCTCTTCGTCTCTCTCAATCGCTCTGGGCAGACAGCGCTGCTCAGAGAAAGAAAACGGGTTTGGCTCCTTCTGTGAATTCCAAGTTCAACAGCATCCCTAAACTTACGCTTGGCACAATGGGGGAACAACTCTATTTAAAGAAAACCCAGGAAAAATTAAGATTGCTCCTGTCTTTGCAGCAGGGAGACTGGGCCACTAGCCATATTTTACACCTCGGGTCCTTCCATCAGACTGGCCTCGCCACGCTCCCTGCCGTTCACCTCAGCTGCCTACTCCCAAGTCCGCTTACTACTATCCTCTCTTACCACCACACTTAAAAAAATGGTTTACCTTTTCTCCTCTGTCTCTTTCTCTGTCTTTCTCCTCTTTTTTCTTTTTTTTCTCACTATGCCCGTCTGTGTGGAGGCTGGGCAGTGGCTGGGGAGGGGCAGCGGCTCCAGCGTGGGGGACGCCGGGAGGGGGGCCGGGTGCCCCTGCGACCTCTCCCACGGCGGCAGCTGCAAGGCCTGAACTTCGCTTGGACTTGGAGTGCCGCCTCTCTTTATGCTTCTCCTTGTCCTTCTTCTTTTTGCTCTTCTTGGACTTCTTTTTCTTCTTGATTTCCCGGTAAGAGTCGTCGATGACTAACTCCCCGGCCTCTAGCTCCCCACCAGAGGACGAGTCCGATTCTACGAGAATAGGTTCCAGTCCCGAAAGATCAAGGTTAGCACTGTGGGGTTCTGGGAACTGGGAGCCGTCTGCCCCACAGCCTTCAGGGCCGGGGGAGGAACGTGGGTCTGAGGAAGACTTGTGCTTTTTCCGGGCTGTTTTCAGGAAGCTCTGTAACTCGTGTCCTAGGAGTAAAGCACCTTGCTCATCCCGAGCTGATTTCTTAGAGGATTTTTTCACAGTCGCTTGTTGAGAGGGGTACTGAAAAGGCTCCTCGTCAACTGAGCTGCTTCCCTTCTCCTTTGGTGAGAGGATCAGTTTCATCTTTAAGCCATCGGGCTCTCGAAGGGTCAGTGTCTCTGTGTTCACATAGAGCGGTTTCATTTTTTTTGATTTGTGGGCACCACCGTCCTCCAGGGACAGCTCCCCACTGCTCCCGCTTACTTTCTTCCTGTGGTGTTCCTTTTTACTCTCCGAGTGACTTGAAGCACTGGAGGATTTCTCCCCTGTCTTTTTGGAGGGCTTGGAGCCTGTCGCTAGCGGGGAAGTGATGGCTTTCAACAGGTCCATGGCTGTATCGGCAGACTGCGGGCTGGACTTTTTCTTTTTCTTCTGTGACGACTCCAAAGACGAAAGGTCTGGAAATAATCAAGAGAGTAATGTCCACACGACAAACCAACTTCCAACAAGTCTCCTCTCTCACCGAAAACACTCAACTAACATGAGGAAGAGGCTAAGAGAAATGATTTCAGGGGAGGCCCTTGCACTGATCCCTGATGGCGCCCGTGTGCTTCTTGGCTCGGTAGATGTTGCCTGACCCTGGACACAGTTCTTGTCACTAAAGTTGCTTCTCTTCACTGAGTCTTCACAGCGACCAGAGAGGGCAGACCCAGAAGAACGGCCCAAGCTGTGGGGTCACGAGCAGTTACAATTTAGGTTACACTGCAGACAGAGTGTTACTTGCTTCTGTGCTCAGGACCAGCCCATTCTAGTAAAGGGTTAGTCTCATCAGCTACGTGCAAAAGAGAGCTAGGAGAAACTGGTCTTGTGAGTGGATACGCACTAGACTGAGAAGTAACCCACAGGTGCAGGCCAGAGGGCCCAGGACTACATACAGCAAAAGGGATGCTAGGTAACAATGGGCAGAAGATAAGTGGATGATTGGGGGGAGAAGGAACCTGGTACCTGGTGTATCACAAATGAAGACTGTTCTTCTATGCTGAATCCTCCAAAATACCAGCCCTCCACCTCTCTCCTCCTTCACACTGGTTTATCGGCACTCAGAACAAGAACCACTGTCCTGTTAAATAGGCCACTGAGTCAGCAACATCTGGATCCCTTTCCCCTACCCCGACTCCAAGAACCAGTGATGCGCTCATCCCACCTGCTGCCCCTTCCCCTCCTTACCTCCATAGTAGTAATCATCAGAGGAGTGCTTCCTCTTCTTCTTGTGCGTGTCCGTCCCCAAGAAATAAAGCTCACTATCCTGGAATTGAAGAGGAAGAAGAATTGACCACTGAATAAGACGATGAGGCAAAAGCAGTTTGGAAGCAATTTTGTTCTCTCATTTCTGACTTTGGAAAACAAAGGAAAACACAGGAAAAATTAAAATTAGACAGTGAACGATGTTTTCCTTTTAAAGTTTTAAAAATACGCTTCTTTCTTCAAGTACTAGGAAATAGGATGTGAGATGGTTAAAAACTTTCCTAACTCACATGTTTAGAATTTACCTTTAACTTCTTCTTGGAAGAATTTCTGACCTGAGCAGCGATTTCTTCCTCTTCCCTTAAGAAATCTTTGTAAGAACGTTTCTTTTCCCGTTGGCTTCGGCCAGCGGCTAGTCCTGTGTCCTCAGAGCTGTGATCACCATCAAAGCAATCTGAAGGCCAGGTTCGTTTGGGAAAGGAAAGGAGAAAGGCAAGTAAGTAACCAAATCACCACACATGCAGTGCAAACAGTCCCTCCATTTCCAAGTTAAAATAATGTTTCAACAAGTCCACTGGAATATAGGGCTAGCATCCAGGGGGATCAGAGTATTTCTTGATGACCTGGCTGCAAATACAAGAACCAAACCTGAAGAAACAATGCTTCCACGCAATGCAAAGGCCCAGTGTGCATCCTCAGACATGGTTTCTTAGTTGTGATTTGGCAGGTGGACACAGACTTGCAGAGGTAAGGCTGAAAAGAATAAGGATTCACGTGCTGTGCTGCTCTGTGGGAGTCCAAAACATGATTCCTATCCCCAGACTCCTGCACACTGGAGCTGGCAAGGACCACGAGTGCTGCAGGGGATCATCCCAATAGACTACAGAGACTTCTATCTCAGACTCAGGTTGGAACCCTGTCCTGGTTTTCGCTTCCATGGGCCCAGTCTGGGGTATGATGTGGAGGCCGGGTGTCAGAACACTGCTCTGGACCATCACTTGGGGGAGTCCAGGCTATGGTGGCCAGTCCTGGTCTCTACGTCCATGGGCTGCAAGGATTGAAGAGGAAACCCCCTTTGGAATGCTGCTCAGATTAAGGGGTCATACCTTCTTTCTTCACGGAGTCATCATAAGCCATGGCGGTCCTGCAGGGCCTTTGTGAATGTGTCACTGTGTCCAGGCTCCTTCCGGTCTACAGGACCAGGTCTGAGAAACAAAGAAGGAAAACCCTCCTGTAATGCGAAATCACTGTGGAGAAGCAACCTTCCAGATGGAAATGCGTAGTGATCCAAGGGCATCAAGAAATAGAGGAGTGTCTTGTCACCTCCTCATTCTGTTTGTAAATATATTGGGGTTGAAACTGCACGAAGTGGTACTGGGCTTAATTTGATTTGATTTATGAGTTAGAGTTATGGTTTGGTGAAGTATATAGAATACCTCCCATGTAATAAAAAATATCTCAAAATTAATGAGAATTCCTGAGATGCCAACAGGACTGACAACACTGTGATGGCAAATACTGACATTAAGTCAGAGGGATAGGTTCAATCATGGTTACAAAATGCACAGATAAAGCAGGATGCAGAGGAAGACAGATTACAGCAAACATTCCAGACCTTAAAATCCTACCATGTGGATCAGTGACGGGCTAAAATCTACTGTATTGCAGTTTAAACAGAAATGATGATAACATTATAGGGATATTAAAGACATTTAGAGTTTAATTTTCTGGTATGCATTTTGTTGGACTATATGAATTTGCTCAAAACTGTAGAAGCATAAAAGCAAGGACACTTCTTATATTAGTTGGTCACATGACAGCTTTCAAGGCTGCCAGGCCTTAAAGGCTAGGTGAAAATAAGAAAGCATTATCATTTGTCCATTAGTGATGAAATTTTTACGATTACTAAGATTTTCATTGATTTGAAGAATTCTTGTAATTTAAATGTTCTAAATATTATTTTGAATTTGTTAATTTTTTTTTGGACATTCAAGTTTATATGTCACTTTGACTTTGACAAGCCACAGACTGTACTCTAAAGTAAAGTTCTTCAGGTACTTTAAGGACAGGCAATGTCAAAAATCCTGCAGGAAGTCTTTGCAGGAAATTTAAGAACGACATTCTAAATATATTGAAAACGTTCTCATCCGGTTAGTGAAATGCTTACAAGGTGATTGGATTGGTTATTTATTTACATTTTATTTTACCTTCATCACGATATGGGCATTTAGAAATGCTGAAGGGCTCTTCAGTGAGACATTGCCAGTCCCTTCAGGTGGGTATGGTTAATACTGAAGTATGTAACTCTTGTGAAAGAAAATTTGATTAACAAGGGAAACTCTCCTAAGAGTTACATTTAAAATAAATGAAAGGAAAAAAGACTTAATTGCACAAATCAGATAAAATACAATGCACAGACATGCCTAAGTTGAACAAACAAAGAGAAAAAGCAATTACCAAGAATGATTTACAAGGAACGCTAAGAAAAGTAACATAAAAAAGCATTTCTTCACTTCCCTGAGGAGGAGGAAGAATGAAATTGGTCAAAGCTAAGAGAATTGAGAGTGAAGTAAAGAAACCAAAAGAATTAAATTATTTTAGTGATAAACCAGAGAACTGCTTGTTCTGAGGGCTTTTCATAGGAAATGAAGGGGATATAAGGTCAGAGCTCATGGAGAAATATGAGGCAATGTACATCATGTAGCTGGTTTTTCGTGCTCCAGCATCCTCAACTTTCTCAAATAGAATTCTGCCCTCCCCTTTCCACACAAGCAGTGCTGACTCCAAAAGTGGTGAAGGGGGAATGTCATAGGGAATCATGTGCATTCATTTGAAAATCTTATACCCTCTCACTGGTACAATATACTGACTTTATTAGAAAAACATATATGGGTCCCTTTAGTTTTCATAGGCTGGTAATGCCAAGAAATACAACTTGAGACCTGAAGTTAAATGTTTTCATGCCAAATGAATTTTGGCTAAGAACGTTTAAAAAGGAAATAATCTTAAACATTCCATGTCATAAATATGGTCATCAATCTGGCATCAACAACAAGAAAATGCATTTCTAAATGAGCAAAGGCAGGCCCTGAGACTTATAGGGCAGCCTTCTTTTTAGTAACATCAAAACTAACATAAAACAGACTTGAACAATCTAACAGTCAGAGCGGGAATAAGTATCTCCGAAGACAGTATGAGAAAGAAAACCACGATGCGACTTCTGAACTATGAAAAAAAATGTTCACGTTCTCTTAACTGACTGCTCTGAAAAACCACCAGTGGGTTTAAAAGGTTGTGAAAAGGTACAGGAAATCAGGAGTTGATCTTCAGAGGCACAGGCAACAAAAAACACGTGCTGGTGTGAGCACCATGTATTGGAATTATGCTTGCTGCTGTTTAAATTTCCATAAAAACACTGAAAAGCGTTTTATAAATTACAGGATTAAATCACCTGCAGAGAAAAAAATGAGCGGGGCCAGTAGGCGAGGCCGATTCCCTAAAAAACTGGAACAGTCAAGAATTTAAAAAACTAAAATTGAATGCAATGGACTATGCCACTCACAACTTGGGCAGACTGATGGACCTTGAATTTTTAGGTTCTTTAAAATCAAGATGTTATTGCAGCTCAGTGGTTAGTTTTGGTTGCTGACTCATAAAGGAAAGATGAAACCAGATAAAGAAGTCTCAAGCAAGAGTGTGGAAGAAAGGCAGAGTTAAGACAACATTTATATAGGATCAGATGACCCCCTGATATTCCCTCCAAGTCTTGAATATTATCCATGGTAAACTCAGAGTTCAGGGTTAGGCAGCGGATTGTGGGATTAATGAAAGTGAAAAATATTAGGTTTGATTTTCACATTAGAAAGCAGAGGCCATAATTACATTGAATGTTGGCAAAAGTAAAACAGGTATTAAAACCCCTTCTCCTGAATTCCATCATTTTGGAGTTTATAGAATTCAATGTTGTCAACTTCAAGAGGCAGGGATAGTTTTATGATTATGTTCCTCTTAGTGTGCTAAGAAATGACAACATAAGTGAAAGTTCATTATTTAATGTTGTGTATGGAGGCCAGAAACATGCCATCACAAAAAACGTGTACTTATGCAATGTGCAAATTGTTAAATGGCTCTTCTGGGACTCTTCTTCAGGATATGAAAAAGGGGAGGCGGAGCTGCTGTTCCACATGTAGAGAAGCATTTCGTTCAGGCACAGCTTTTGGGATTACCAATGTGATGAATGAAAAACTGAAAATCATCAGGTATAGTACTTTCTTTATGTTGCAGATCCAAATGGTAATTATTAGGGGGGAAGAAGTTTCAGAAGGTGATACGTTTGAGATAATCTGAGCCCCAGCAACCACTAACAAGCTTCTTCATTCCAGAATGTAAATGAGTGTTGAAAAAGAGGGAACAAATTAAGCCCCTGATCCGAGCAGTAAGCAAAATCCTGAACTCCGGTTCTAGTCCGGGATGAGAGCCTTGCTCAAGAGTCCGCGTTCTCTTCCAGCACTCCCTCCACGAACTCCAGTCGCCTGTCCGTTTAGGAAAAGGAAGGCAGGTGCATCCAGCTGTTGCCAGTTTCCAAATTGTTGCGCTGTTGTTTACTTCTGGGATAGCGCAGGTGCTGTCTTGTCATTTTTGTAGAGATCTCCTCCAAGCTCAGAACACAGAGACTCCGAATTCCTGCCACTCCCTTCTCCAGGAACCTACCTATGCAGCACTCACAGCCCCTGCCAGCTCAGGAAACTGCAGAGATCCCGACAGCCTGGGATGGGGATTAAATCCTATCACTGCAAGGCAGCTAAGCGGAACCACGACCACCGCACAGATCGGCTGACAACACACATTTCCAAAAAACCAAAATACAAATTTTGACAAGCTTTGTCCAATCAACAGGCTTTCCTTTGAGTTTTTTTTTTTTTTATTCGTTCTACTATAAGGGAATATAATCAGCCACCTGCTTAACTGGCAAAGAGGGGGAGATGGTGCTCCTCTAATGCATGATATAAAGTGAATCTACAAGTAATAGCTGTGGGGGGAAACGGGCCTGTACGGAGAAGATCGCACTACGAAAGCACGTTCCAACTGGGTCGTCCGCAAAAAGGACACACAACACCGGGTTATTTATACAGAGAGCCCCCAGGACCACCATTTGTGCGGTCCCCATGCAAACCAATGGGATTTTCCCGGCCGTTTTGCAGCAACAGCTAGTTCAACAAAGCTCTGTGAAGAGGAAAAGAAGAAAGCTCCTCGCATCCTCTCCAGCCAGCCAAGGGCCCTGCCCTCCCGCCGCCCCGGCCCCGGGGCCCTTTCGCCTTGACAGCCCGGGGACCGCCTCACCTCGGGTCCCGAGCCGCACCGCGGCCCCGACCCGGTCCCTGCGGCCCCGGCGGCCTCCCGGCGCCCCCGAGGGCGGAGACGGCCCCGGCAGGGGGAGGGGCGGCCCCGGCCCGCAGGCCCCCGGGGCGGCCGCACGCCCCCTCCCGGCCCCGCAGCTTTCCCGCCTTCCCCATTTGAACAGCTCCCGCCCGCCTTCCTTCGGCGGCCCGCTCCAGCCCCTTCCCGGGGGCGGACTGCGGCCGCTACTCCAGTCCCCGGCTCGGCCTCTGGGCTAGGCCGCACCGGGCCTGAGGCGCCCCAGCGGCGGTGTCGCGGGCCCAAGCGGCGGGTGGCGGCGGGGCGGGGCCGCCGCCGCCTCGGGGAGGGGGCCCAGGCCGGCCTCGTGGGGGCTCCGCTCGCCGCTACCTTCACTCGGCTCGCCCGGATCCCGCCTCAGCGCCGCCGACCGCCGCCATCTTGGAGAAGGAGAGAAAAGCGCGAGCAGCCAGGGAGCCTCAGTCGAGCCCAGAGCGCAGGCTCGGGCTCGGGAAGGGGAATCCCGCTCCCGACAGAGTGCCGAGCGCATCGAAAGAAGCACGCCGCTGGCTGAGCCCGGGAACCCGAGTTGACTGAGAATTTGCGGTGGGGCCCGGCTTGGGCTGGAAGCTTTCTGAACATTATGTCATTTAAACCTCATGGCATCCCCGTGAGGTAGGTTTGGTCACATTTTGCAGGCGAGAAACGGGCTCAGAGAGGTTAAGTGACTTGCCCAACCCTACACAGGTAGTCTTCTGAATCTTAACGAACTTCTCTTTCCAAAAGACTATGCCGTTTCCTTCGAAATATTTTTGTACATAAATGCTCTCTCTGCGAAACCTAGCTCATGCAGATTAATAGCAGCGGTGCTTATTTGGAATTTGGCATTTATGTTTGGGTCGTTGGCATATTTCGGATGAGGTGGAAGGGCATATTTTTCTAACAATGCACTGTAAAATAATTTGCATGGTGAATTCTCTGCATTTCTCCCCACAAATTATTTGCATTTGAGAGTTGGAAACAGTCTTCAGACAAATGAAGAGATGCCACACACAGACAGGAGAAAGAGGGTTTTTCTCTGATTGGCTCTGGAGAATTTGGGCTAGTAGATAGAAATTAGTGTGTGAAGATCTTGGTTCGCTGTGAAGACAAACTTATTTTTCTAGAGCAGTTCGTTGTCTTTGTTTACTTTGTAAGGTAGTGAGCTGCCCGTTACCAAAGGAATTCAAGAAGAAGCTAGTGCTTTAGTTGTTGTAGAATGGAGAGGTTGGCCATCTAGGTTGGGTCCTAGCATTACGAACCTCATGGATCTGTGCAAAATTAGGGGTTTGTGCACATGGGTGTTTTTCTGTTTTAAGGCCTATCAAAGATTAGGAATCCCTATCTTAGAGGGCTTTCCAGTCCAGAATTGGATGAAGGGGGTCTTTGAAGGGGATGTAGTAATGCTGCTTTGCAGATTTAGAAATTGAGACTGAGAGAAGCTCATGATTTGACTCAGAACATACTGCTAGTGATCAGATAAGGATTAGAAGCCGGATTATTGGACTCTTGGTTCAGTGCTCTTTTCACCATGTGAAGCTGTTTCTCCCTCTGCACTGAGTAGAATATCGCATTCTGTTTAATCATTGCTTTTACGGTTGTGAGATGCTGAGATGTTACAAGAAACATTCAGAGTTGTTGAATTTATTCCCAAAATGTAACTGCAAATACTAAATAAAGGTCCCATCCTGCTCGCCAGAAAGATAGTCAATAAGTTTCACCAAAATGTATGGGGTTGCTCTTCTGGGACACCTTGCCTGACATTAGCCTTCCCTGTGAAGTTTAGAAGAGCCATGAGAACATATTACCCACCCTCCCACCCCGTTCTTCAGTATTGCTCAAGATGTTTTCAGTTGGGAGTAACATAATCCCAATTCAAAAATAGCTCACCAGAAAAGGAGAATTTATTGGCTGACATTACTGAAATGTCTAGTACCTGGGGGCATGGCTGGATCCAGGGAGGGACTCAAGTGTTTTAACAAAGGTGCTTTCCTCTGAGTTGGCTTTATTCTCAGCTTCCGGGTGATGCCTTCCTTCCAACTGCCAGTGTCCCTGGACAGGAAGTTTCTTTTACCCATTTGTTTTGGGAGACTCTCATTGCCGGCATTGATCGGGTCAGCAATCACTATGAGCAAAGGAGAGGGGCATGCTGATGGGCTAAATCAGGTCCCAGGCTCACCCCAAAAGCAGGATAAACTCAAGGAAAATCAGGGGTTACTGTCAGATGGGGAAAGGAGTGTTAGGTAGGGAAGTACAATAGGTTTCCATCCAGCTCTACCAGTAGCGTGGACCTGCCTGTCTCAGGGTCCCCTTTGTCCAGTCCCTTCTTTTATCCTACCTGAGGTTGGGCATATTAAGTGATTGCCCATCTTAACCTCCTGAAGGCCTGAAGTCCATCGCTCCTGAAGTCGCCTTCCTCCAGTCTTTTATCACTTCGTGTATGTTCATTCATTTAACAAATACTGATTGGAAGCATGACACGCACCAGGCGCTGTCCTGGGTGTTCAGAAGAGAACAATGAACAAAACCAAGAGTCTTTGACCCCTCTCCTCCCCGGAGCTTACATTCTAATTAGGGTGGCGGGCAGAAAATAAATAAATAGGGACCATGTTAGGTCGTGATCAAAGTGGAGGTAAAAATGCCAGGTAGGGTAAGGGATACCGGGAGAGATGGAGGTGGGGATGGTTATTAAGACGTGATCCTCTGATGAGGTGCACCGGGGGGTGGGGGGGGTGGGAGTGGGGGGGCAGGGTTAGAGGCTGAGGCTGGCGGCTCAGTCAGTAGTCAGCTGGCGGCTGGTGGTGGGGCTGGGAAGCAGAAGCTTCTAGAATGGATGCAAGGCCTTCCTCTGAGCCTTGATGGAAAAAAAAATCTCGACTGAGTATCCCGCTGTGCTTCTTTTGTTTCTGCAACTTGCAAAGGGAGAAAGGAGGAGGGCCAAGCCAAGCCGGAGGTGAGGAGGGGCCTGGTGGGAGGGGGTGGGTCTTTGTGAGTAAGAGCATCTTGTCCCGTGAGGACGTGAGGATGGCGTCTGAGAGTGTGAAGATCGGGTGCCCCCTGGGGGCTGGGGCTGTTCTCTGGCCCGTGGGCCCCCAGCAAGCTGCCCAGCGCGTGGTAGAAGCAGGTGGTTGTCAAGTTGTGCTTGATTTGGATGTTTTCTTCTTCCGATTGTTTTTCTGTGCTGTGCCCTCCCCAGCTGTGTTTGGAGCAGTTTTGTAATGTCAGGCCTGATGCATTTGCACAGGACAGGGCCCCTTTGGCTGGGAGTGATGGGACCTAATTAAAACTACCATAAGTAACAGAAGTTGATGGCTCATGTGAAAAAAACATTAAGAGCCAGAGAGAAGCTGGCTGCCTTGGCCTCCGGGTGCAGGGATTCAGATCTCTCCCTCCTGGCTCTGTTCTCTCACGTTGGCCATCCTCAGGGGCCTGGAGTCACAGCCACAGGTAGCCCGGGCTTCCGTGCTTACAGTTTCCTGACCAGAGAGGGAAGAGGGCTTCCCCACACGTGGGAAGGAATCCCAGGGAAGAACGATCGGTTGCTTGGGGTCACGTGGTCATTCCGTGTTGTGATGGACCGTTCTTGGCCGACCCATTAAGTTGGAACAGGGTGAGAGTCGCTCCACCAGAGGACAGAGGAATCTCTTCTGGGGTGACAAATAGTAAAACCTCTGTGATGAGGCAACGATGCTCGGTTCCTGCTTTTAAGCAGATCCGGTCTTGCGTGCAACCTTGATTCGGCCCCTCCCTTGATCCCTGCCCCAGCCACACTGACCTTCTCCCGGTTCCCCCAGCAGGCGGTGCCCCATGGTGCATCCGCGCCATGGTGCACACATGTCATTGTGTCTAGCGTGTCCTCCCACCCCACTGCTTTTGCCGACTCGGCATCTGGAAAGCTCCTATGTATTCTTCAAGACGTAGCTTGAATGCCCCCCTCTCCAATCAGGCTCTGTGTTCCCGCACACCTGATTACATGCATCTCCCACCTCACACTGCAGTCATCCTTTGACACATGTCCTTTCCCCGTTCCTCAAGGATATGACCTTTGTCCCTCCAGCCACTTGGTAGGTATTCAGTGAGTCCTTTTGATTAAATGTTGCTGAGTGAAGAGCGGGCCAGACCATTTTTCCTGGGACTCAGGGCGACGGAGGTGAAAGCTGCTGGGGAGAGTGTGGCGCCAAGGTGTGGCGGCGCTGGGTTTGGTTTGCCCACTCCCTCGCTTGTCTTCTGCGGCAGATGTCCATGTCCAGACCTCAGGAATGGCCGCGTAACGCCAGCCTGGTCATCCTCATCCGCAGCGTGAGCTTTCCCGGGCCTGCCCCTTGATGTTTTACCGCATGAGCCAGTGGTTCCCCCCTCTCGGTTGGTGTGAGCTGGCTGGGGGCTTCCCTGTCCTTTGGAGCCCAGAGGAGCTCCCTCGTCCCTAGGCTCCAAGAAAGAGGAAGTCCTTGAGCTGGTCCGTGTCTGTGGAGTGTGGTTGGTGGGATAGGGTGGGGAGGCCTGCCTGGTGGAAGCAACTGGGTAAGAGGAGGCAGGGAAGCTCAGGGGCGCATCACATCTTCAGAATGACAAGCAGTGGGGTCAGCTGAGGGAGTGCTGGGGGAGGTCGGGGCTACACGGAGAGTTCGTACTTAGTCTGGAAGGGCTGTGGCCAGCACCTGCAGTCTCCTCCCCACCTGGCTATCTCTCCCCCACTGCACCTTTCTTTTTTTTCTTTTTTACTTTTTTTTTTTAATTAACATATACTGTATTATTTGCCCCAGGGTACATGTCTGTGAATCGTCAGGCTTACACATTTCACAGCACTTACCATAGCACATACCCTCCCCAATGTCCACAACCCAGCCACCCTATCCCTACCCACCCCCCCACCTCCCAGCCACCCTTAGTTCGTTTCGTGAGTCTAGGAGTCTCTTATGGTTTGTCTCCCTCCCCACCCCTTCCTGTTTCATTTCTCTCCCCCACCCCCACCATGAACCCCCGCCTT
>JAQQSY010001645.1:0-14221 GCA_028646535.1 Procyon lotor
GGGCATCCCTGCGTACTCCTGCTGGGTATGCCCAGAATGCGAGGTGGTGGGTAGGGGCGGTGAGACAAAGAGTATGTTTGCTTACAGTTCACTATAAAAGTAGGGACTCCCCCGGACTCAGTGTTGCTTTCCTTTAATGCAGCCCACTGTTGGTGTTGGAATTCAATTAGGCCCACCTGGGGTCACCCTCTTGCAGTGGGGGGTGGGGGTGCAAGTCAGGAGTGAGTGGCTCAGATGTGAAGTCTTCGTTGCCATCGGCAACGAAGTTGTCTATGACCCAGGGCTCTCATGTCTTCTCCATCTATAACGAAATGAGAGGCTAGTTCACCATCTTATAAAATCCCTGACCCTTTACAGTTCTGGACACGTAAAAAATGTTCTTTCTGAGAACAGAATCTTGATTATTGTGCAAAAGTTCCTGCAGGGTTGCACTAATCAGTCTTACTATGTGCCAAGTGCTGTGTTTGGTATAGGAGATACAGAAGTGAGTATAACATAGTTTCTCCCTTGTTAGGAGCATATTCTTTAATAGGAAAGATGGTCATTCTTCTGAAGGTCTTTTTTAACTTCTATTTATCTTTCAAAGTAACCTCTTTCCCCAACGTGGGGTTCAAACTCTGAGATCAAGAGCCTCATGCTCTACCAGCTGAGCCACTCACATGCCCCTATTCCTGGTCATTCTTGATGCCTCTCACATCCCAATCCGAGTTCTTAGCGAGTCCTAGAAACTCACCTTCAAAATATATCGTGTTGGGTCACTTCTCACCACCTCTGCTGCCACAATCACTCTCTCTCCTCTGAATCTCTGTATTAGCTTCCTGCTTCTGCCCTTGCTGCACCTTAGAACATTAGAGTCACCTGGGAATTGAAATACTGATACCCAGTCTCCATCCCAAATAAAGAAATCAGTATCCCTTGAGGTGGGCCCCCGGCCTTCGTAATTTTAAAAGCTCCCAGGTCACTCCAGTGGCTGACAATGAGAAGACATCATAGGGTTTCAAGGAAATGGCGACAGTCAAGTGCTCTACTTTACCTGTAGTGCTGTATGTGGTGGCCTTAAATGTTTTCATGTGACTTCAAGTGTGGAAGATACACTGAAAGGGGTGAGATCAGGGGCAGGATGAACACTTACCTGGTTATAAAATAATCTAAGAGCTGATTAGAAGTCTGAAATGAGTTCGTGGCAGTGGGATCTAGGAGATTGAACATTTCTAGAATATATAGAAAGTACAACCAATAGAACTGTACCTACAGGTGAAGAAGAGTGGCCTCTAGCCTCCCTGCCAAAGTTACCGTGAATTGAAAAAAAGATTTGGGGGTCAAGTTCTATTTTAGATTAGACCCTGAAGGTACTTTGGAGATAGGTGAGAACAATAACTATATGGTTCTGAAAACCGGGAAAGATCTGGGTGGGAGACCACAACTGAAGTTGGGGGGAGAGACGAGCACATTCTTTGTTGGGCTGTTCTCATTTCCAGATTCGAATTTAAGAAGCTATATAGGAAGGAAGACAAAACAAACTTTCAATGCTCTAATCTCATCAAAGTACATAATTTTATGAAGTCACAGGTACATACTGTTTGTGCTCTGAATTTCCGTTAGCATTAATCTTACAAGAAGCATTCCACTAAGGGCTGGAGCCATGGGTTCCAACCCTTATTCTGTTGCTGTAGGACTAGAGGACCTCAGGCAAGACACACCAACCTCGTGGGCATCACTTTCCCCATCCACACAGAGAGCTGGGGACTCAGTGTTGCTTGCAAGCTCACACACATATTTATACATATCACTAGAGTGCACATGCTTGCCATTCTTAATGGCTATAGTGTTCTAAGGGCCTGATAATTGTAGTGAAATACAGCCATGAAGAGAATAACAGAAATAGAGGACTAAGTACGTTTGCAGGCACATTCGAGTGAATTGGTACCAGAAGATATGGCTGAAGGATGAAACATAACACTCTTCAAGTTCTGAAAACTGAATAAAAGTTTTGCAAGAACTAGCACTTAGATTTGCATGAAACAGATCCTCAGAATTCGATTTTAGATCTTATCAGAAACCTGCTTTAAAGAATGTGATGGGAAAGATGGGATTAGCTTATAAATATGTAAATTATCAAGGCATGGAATAGTTAAAACATACTAGGTATCATATATTAAGTTGCTGTGTTAACTGCTCTCTAATTAACCCACCTGCCAGATTAACTGACAAGCTCCCTTAAAATCTGCTGGCCTTGGCACAAGACCTCATGTGGTTTCTAGTATCCACTGACACTTCCGTCCTCTCCAGTTTAGCTGTATGCTTACCAAGGCTTAGTTGTGTGCTCCCCAGTTTGTCCCAGTAGGTAATTACATCTCCTGCAGAACTGTAACTGATGAAATGAGTGCAAAGAGTTGCCTTTACGACAACTTAAGTTGAATGGTTAGAAAGACTCAAAGGTTATGCACCAATGATACCCCAGCAGCAATGAGCATGACTGGTGCTCAGATCTTGGTTTCTAGATAGTTGCCTCTTCAACCAAAGATTCTTGGAGAAAGGGCTCATTCCGTATCTGGGGCACTGAACCTGAGATATGTCAGAAGGAAACAAAGTCCTGAAAGACTAGAGAAGGAATGTCAAAGGACTTAGGAGCTACTTGAAGGGTTCCAGCTGGCCAAGTTTGGGACCATTTGAGCAACAGAAACAATGGCTAGAATTGATTTTTAACACATGGGATCACCTGTCATCACTGCCAGTCCCTTACTCTGCAAACTCTTAAGGAAAAGCATGTAAGTATGACCTCACCTCTAGTGCATTCCCAGTTGATGACAGAAAGCTCTGCCTTACAGAAGTATGCATCAGTAAATGTAGAAAGAAAATTGCCATTTTGCAAATCTTAATGCAACAACTGATTCGGGGAGTGGTCGTCCCTGGAGACTAAAACCACCAGGTGTGAGGCTGATGGCCAACAGGCGATTCATGTCTTCACACTGGGAGGACAGGATGGTTACCACGTCAACCGAGTGACCAAGTTTCATCTCACTGATAGTCAACCAGATGCTAAGAAGACTTTGGATGTGATGCATCACGAAATACATCTGTGAAGTGTTAATGTTAAGTATGTTGAACCTGAAGCCAATGAAGGCTTTGGCCTTAAATGCTAGTTTACAGAAACCACAGGGGGCACAGGAACAAGATAAACTACATATAAACTATCAGTTAAATACTGAACGTGAGACATTCTACAGCCGACCTGCTATATTTAAAAAAACAAAACAAAGGTCCCAGAGAAAGTCAGAAGTGGGAGACATCTTGATAGATGAAACAGATGTAACAAGTAAACGTGTGTTAAACTTGACAGCATCCACAGGGAACATTTAAACATGGAGGAAGCTTTAGATATTTGAAAATTACTACTCTCTTTTCAAGGTATGTAATGGTATGTGGCTTTGTGAACATCTGTCCTTATTTTTATGAGATGAATGCTGGAATATTTAGGGGTGAAATGTCATGTCTAACTTTCCAGTCGTTCAGTAAAAGATGTTAAATTTTTAAAGCTAGGTGGTGGATACAGAGTTTGTTTTATTACCTTTTCTGTATATTTCAACACCTTTGTAATAAAGTTGTGGAAAATAAGACTGCTAAATCCAAGTGGCTCAGACAACTGTGCAAGTGGGAAAAATACACAAAGATTTATGATTCTCTACTATTCTGTTATTTTATAAGGGCATCAATTGCCTCATGTATCAACGGAAGACTTTAGGAATGCATTATTTACATAAAACTCACAAAAGCAGGAAATACAAATTAAAGCAAAGAAAGGCGCCATGGACAGTGATACTACACACATTCATGCCAGGATAGGGGAAAAAAGTGTTGTGTAAGGTATTAAGCGGCATTATAAATAAAAACTGCTTCTTAAATACAGCGGTTATTTTCTAACATGGAGACTACGGCATAAGCGCACCCTGAAAGACAATCTACACTTTGTGAAGGAGGATTCCATGACATCAGGATTAACCGATGCGAGGACAAGGGAAAGCAGTAACTTCTTAAAACACTGAACAAGAAAGCCTTGAAGACGCTAGAACCCCGTCTTTCCTTCGGCAGCTGTTTGTAGGATGTTTATATCAATAGTAACATCCAAATGAAACTGCATGGTCAATATATGCTTCACATGATATTTATGGAACCAGAATTTGACTTTTCTTCATCCAGCTCAGGAAAACTTCCTGTGCAAAGATGTCTTGTAATTTCTTTAGGAAGATTCCTCACCAAAAAAAAAACATTCCCCACATTAAGATGTGGAATTCTGATTCTTCAATTTTAAGTAGTTCCTATTACCCAATAAACAACCACTATTTGTTAGTGGTTTTGTACATTTTGTACAGGTACAAAAAAGAATTTTAAATTCAACTTCACTCTGAATCTGTTAATTCTACCTTATTACTCAACTCTAACTTACCTACTTATTAATTCAATAAACATATATTGACCACTTTCCATGTGCAAGGCACTGAAGAAACAAGAGCAGGATGAAATCTCAGCTCTCAGAATATGGTCTTATACTCTGATAGTGGAATGCTGTGAATATTAAATATAATAGTAATTTTACCTATTTCTATTTGCATTTCTGCCAGTTTTCCTTTTAGGTTTAGGACCCCACAAACTTAGTTATTATTGTTTAGTGATTACTGCATCAATGATGGTTTCTGCATCAATGCTTTTTCCAATGTTTTCTGACATTTTAAGAGTAATCCCCATTTTTACTTATGAGAAAGTACCAATTGCAATTATTACTCTAAAATCAGTCACTTCATTTTTAGTTCCTTATCAACAGGCTAAATTTTGTCTTACTCAATTAGCCACTCTTACTTTCTTAGGTAAACCAAGTCTAAAAACAGTTCATGTTTTAAGTTACCTGTGTATCCTTTCTTCTGCTAAGTCTTCACCCTTGATTTTTTTCCCTGACCCACTTTCTGTAGTGAACTTTAAATCTATATTACTGATCTTTTCCTCACACTTTGTAAATAGCTCTTTTCACTCCTTCTCTTGGAATATGGGGGCCACATTTGGCAACCCAGTTTAGTAGGCTTCTTATGCTCATTCTGTGACATGTCCTTTGTCATCTTTCACTACTTTAGGAAGCTTTCTGTTGCTTAAATTAGCTGTGGTTTTAGCACAATAAGAAGCCCTGAAAGGATCCAGTTAGGAAGTCTGGGCCCTGAGCACAGTGTCTCAACAGAAATGGGCTTTCTGTGGCCACAGGGAACCTTAAGTTATGAATTTAGGAATCAGGTGAAAAAATTTTATTCTTATTTTTTCCTTCAGGAGGACAGATGTCAAAACCTAGAGAAACTAAGGCTGATGTTTTAAAGATGAATTTAAGGTTGGGTGTTTAATTTTTGCCCGTTTAACTAAATTTGTACAAATGTCTAAGGGTTATATATACATTAGTTTATCCTAACAGGTCATCTTTCCTTAAGCTCTCTTCCTTGAAATTTCCATACTAAAAGGAAAATGTAATTAAACAACTGTCACATAAAAATTAAGATACTTTCCACTATATATATTTTGCAAACCTACTGGCTCCATAGGGCAGTTATGGCATAACAAGAAAAGGGAAGGGAACCCTTTATGTATTTAAGGCTTCAAAGCTGGGAAGAAATAAAGGCCTGCAAGCAGCTTTTTCAGTTATCCCAAGATTACTCACTAGTGTGAAATCCCTACTTGATGGAAGCTTTCCCAAGTTACATTCATAAGGTCTCATTAAGAAGTACTTGAAATACACGAAGAGTTGATGAGTTACAGATTTTTGAGTACTCTTAACTTTTACAGGGTTTCTTTCTGGAATGAATTATACTGATACCAAGTAATGGTTAAGAAGTGAATAAAATTTTCTTTTTAAACTTCACATTAAATTTAAGTAGCTTATATCCACATTACTAATTCTGATACTTCTGCTGAGCCATATCTAACATATATATTGCACTTCTTTTGGGTTTCTTTTGAATGCGTTTTAACAAAGTACAAAATAAAATCTGAATGAATTGTAAAACCCATCTGAAGTCTCCTGTATCCATTAATTATGGTGTTTGGCACCTGTATGAACACGCTGATGCTGAATGAGGTTTGTACTCTGGGTGAAGGTTTTACCACATATACGGCATGCATAGGGCTTCTCTCCTGTGTGAATTCTCTGGTGTTGGATAAGGCATGTTCTCTGGCTAAAATCTTTATCACATTCATTACATTTATAGGGTCTTTCTCCAGTATGAGTTCTCTGATGTTGATTAAGTGATGAGGAGTAAATAAAGGCTTTCCCACATTCATTACATTTATACGGTTTCTCTCCAGTATGAATCCTTTGATGTTGAGTAAGATTGGCACCCTGTCTATATGCTTTCCCACATATATTGCATTTGAAGGGTTTTTCTCCATTATGAATCCTTTGATGCTGAGTAAGGTGTACACTCTGGCTGAATGCTTTCCCACACACACTGCATTTGTACGGCTTCTCCCCAGTATGAGTTCTATGATGTTGAGTAAGGTTTGCACTCTGGCTGAACGCTTTACCACATATTTTACATATGTAGGATTTCTCTCCAGTGTGAGTAGTCTGATGTTGAATAAGAGTTGAGGAATGAGCAAAGGCCTTTCCACATTCGTTACATTTGTAACATTTCTCTCCAGAATGAATTCTCTGATGTCGAATAAGGTAAGTACTCTGACTAAACACTTTCCAACACTCATTGCATTTATATGGTTTCTTTCCAGTATGTATTTTTTGATGTTGAAGAAGGTGTGTACTCTGACTGAAAGTCTTCCCACATTCATTGCATATATAAGGTTTTTCACCGGTATGAACTCTCTGATGATTAATCAGCGATGAACTGTGGCTGAAAGTTTTACCACATTCCAAGCATTTATATGGTTTCTCTCCAGTATGTGTCCTTTGATGTATAGTAAGGTGTGCACGCTGACTAAAGTCTTTTCCACAGTCATCACACTTATAGGGCTTCTCTCCAGTATGAATTCTCTGATGTATAGTAAGGTGTGCACGCTGGCTGAAGGCTTTACCACACTGGTGGCATTCATATGGTTTTTCTCCAGTATGCATTCTCTGATGTGCAATAAGGGATGAGATATGCCTAAACTCTTTCCCACATTCTTCACATTCATGAGATTTTTCTTTGGTATGGGTACTTTGGTGTTTCACAAAGGATGGGTTTTTCCTAAACTTTTTCCCACACACGTTACATTTATAAGGCTTCTCTCCAGGATATATCTTTCTGTGTACAATACCATATGAGACATGATTGAAGGTTGCCCTGCCTTCATCATACATAGTTTTATAATCTGATTGGGTACCAAACTGAATAATTAGGTTTGAGTGCTTTTCAAAATTATTTCTATATATATCATATTTACTAAGATATTCTTCCATAGGGTCATCTTCTTTTGGGAGGACTGACTTCCAAGTAAAATTTCTTTCATTAGTGGGAATTTTCCTGTAGGTATCTGATGCTTGCCTCACTAATCTCTCATCGTAGTCACATGGTTCTTCCAATTTGATGGTCTGAGTTCCAGTCTTTATGAGTTTAGAAGTATTTGTAACTGGAGTACTCTCTTGGGCTTCTGTTTTCCATTCTGGGATAAAGAGAACATAGAATATAAAAAGTTTTCCTCCATTTGGAGAAAGAAACTGCCCAAGGAGAAACAAAATACTGAACATGAATAAAATCCCTAAAAAGACTATGGCTCTTGACAACCATTTAACGTGGGCTTGGGAAAAGAGGGGAGCCTGGGTGGCTCAATCGGTTAAGCATCTGCCTTTCGGCTCAGGTCATGATCCCAGAGTCCTGGGATCAAGCTCCACATTGGGTTCCCTGCTTGGCAGGGAGTCTGCTTTTCCCTTTCCTCCTCCCTCTCCAAGCTCTGTCTCTCCCTTTCTCTTTCTCAAATAAATAAAATCTTAAAAAAAAAGAAAAAAGCTTGGGAAAAGAGAATATAGGGGCAGAAAACCAGAAGACCTAAATGCTGAAAAAGAGGCTCCTCACTACTGAACAGGGACATAGATTAATAAAATAGGTTAAGTCAGGTGACTGGACTAAGAGATGTGAAAACAAGACTGGGATAACATGGGATGACTTCATGGATTGATTTGTATAAAGCAGACACTAACTCGCATTTCCTTCCAACCTACTCTGCACAATCCACATAATACTCCAAAAGCAATTTCAAGGAGTGCTCTCCATGCTTAAATATCTCTTTAAGAACTTAAATAGTCCTTAAAGTATAGTCCCCAGACGAGTGGCATAAACATCACTATCACCTGGGAATGTGTTTAATTATTAGTCCCCATCCAGACAGTCTGAATCAGGAACTTTGGGGGCTATGGAACCAGAAAAGACCCCAAATAGCCAAAGGCATGTTGTAAAAGAAAACCAAAGCTGGTGGCATCACAATTCTGGATTCAAGCTCTGTTACAAGGTCATAATCACCAAGACATTATGGTGCTGGCACAAAAAACAGACACATAGGTCAATGGAACAGGACAGAGAATCTAGATATGGACCCTCAACCATGGTTGACTCTATGGTCAACTAATCTTTGACAAAGCAGGAAAGAATATCCAATGGAAACAAAAGAGTCTTTTCAACAAATGGTGTTGGGAAAATTGTTGGGACAGCCACATGCAGAATGAAACTGGACCATTTTCTTATACCACATGCAAAGTCAAAATGGATGGAAGACCTAAATATGAGACAGGAGAACCCATCAATATCCTAGAGGAGAATACAGTGACCTCTGTGACCTCGGCTGCAGCAACTTCTTGCTAGACATGTCTCCAAAGGCAAGGGAAACAAAACCAAAAATGAACTTTGGAACTTCATCATGATAAAAAGCTTTTGCATAGCAAAGGAAACAGTCGACAAAAATCAGAAGACAGCCTACAGGATGGGAGAAGATATTTGCAAATGTCTTATCAGATAAAGGGCTAGTCTGTAAGATCTATAGAGAACATACCAAACTCAACACACCAAAAAACACAAATAATCCAATCAAGAAGTGGGCAGAAGACATGAATAGACATTTTTCCAAAGACATAAATGCCCAACAGACACATGAAAAAATGCTCAACATCACTCGGCATCAGGGAAATACAAATCAAAACCATGATGAGATACCACCTCACACCAGTCAGAAGGGCTAAAATTAGTAAGTCAGGAAATGACATGTTGGCAAGGATCCGTAGAAAGGGGAACGAACCCTCCTACACTATTGGTGGGAATGCAAACTGGTGCAGCCACTCTGGAAAACAGTATGGCATTTCCTCAGAAAGTTGAAAATAGAGCTATCCTGTGGCCCTGTAATTATACTACGGGGTATTTTCCCAAAGGATACAAACATAGTGATCTGAAAGGACACCACCCCAATGTTTATAGCAGCAATGTCCACAACAGCCAAACTATGATGGAAAAAGCCCAGTTGTCCATTGACAGATGAATGGATAAAGAAGATAATGGTATATAACACACAATAGAGTGTTACTCTGCTATAAAAAAAAAATTACCACTTGCAATGACATGCATGGAACTAGAGGGTATTATGCTAAGCAAAATAAGTCAATCAGGGAAAGACAGTTTTATTATTTCACGTGGAATTTAAGAAACAAAACAGTATCATAGGGGAAGGGAGGGAAAAATAAGACAAAATCAGAGAGGGAGACAAACCATAAGAGACTCTTAGCTATAGGAAACAAACTGAAGGTTGCTGGGATGGGGTAACTGGCTGATGGGCATTGAGGAGGGCACATGATGTAATGGGCACTGGGCGTTATATGCAACTGATGAATCACTGAACTCTATCTCTGAAACTTACACTATATGTTAATTAGCTGAATTTAAATGAAATAAAGAAGAAACTTTGGGGGCACCTGGGTGGCCTAGTCAGTTAAGCATCCAACTTTGACTCAGGTCATGATCCCAACATCCTGGGATTGAGCCCCATGTCATGTTCCCTGCTCAGAAGGGAATCTGCTTCTCCCTCTCCCTCTGTCCCCCTACCCCTTCCTTATGCTTGTGCTCTCTCTTAAATAAATAAAATCTTAAAAAAAAAGAAAAAGGAAACTTTGGAAATAGGGCTAAAGCAATCTGTTCTACAAAGCCCTCCAGGTGGTTTTGATGTTCACTGAAGTTTGAGCCCCAATGGCTTAAAGGAGAAAAGTTTAAAAAGTTCAAAATACCTCCACTTGACATATTCAGTACCCCAATAATCCAGCCTTTCCTATTCTATATCTTCTGCCAAACTTCATATTCAGCTTAAAAATTTAATGTTATCCATATAACCCCAAGCTACTTCCTCATAGCCTTCTACAGGTGCCATGCATATTCCAAACTTAGGCATTCTATCTTTTGACAGAGAGCATGAGCAGGGGGAGGGATAAGAAGACACCTTGCTGAGCTCAGAAGCAGACCTGGGGCTCGATCCCAGGACCCCAAGATCATTAAGCCAAAACCAAGAGTTGAATGCTTAACTGGCTGAGCCACCCAGGCACCCCCAGAATTAAGCATTCTCTTAAGATAACTTCTCTATCTATAAAAAAAAAAATGTATGGCCCAGCTCCTGTTTTTCTCTCTTTCTGAGAATCCTCAAGTACAGATTAGGATGAATCACATGAACTTGCCTTTGTGTAGGTCAATATGGCTGAAATATCAGCAGTCACATGTGATTCAACCTAATGTAATGTTGGGGCCATGGCAGTACTTGGCCTTATATTATTACTTCTCAACTTTGTGTGTTTCTTGTATTTCCAACTTAGATGCAAACTCTGAGAATAACCTGTGCCTCTTTTACATTTCCTTGAGAAAATGGCCCAAGACTCTGGATATATGGTGGCCGCTCAACTGAATTGGTAAAATAAAGACAATAATTTGTTGTAAAAACGTGAACCAAATGAAAGCACACACATACACATAAAAGCAAAGCAAACAATAAAAAAATCCCTGACCTCAAATCTGGATGCAAAGCAATCAAATATGTATTTATTCGTGCCTATGATATTTCCAGTATGATGGTTTATTTTTATTTTTTTAGATTTTTATTTACTTATTTGACAGAGAGAGATCACAAGTAGGCAGAGAGAGAGGGGGAAGCAAGCTCCTCACTGAGCAGAGAGCCTGATGCGGGGCTCGATCCCAGGACCCTGAGATCATGACCTGAGCTGAAGGCAGAGGCTTTAACCCACTGAGCCATCCAGGTGCCTCCAGTATGATGGTTTAAAACAAATTGAAATTATAATATCTTTCTCTCTTGAAATCAGATCGAAAACACAGGACTTTTGAATGTTACGGATTATGTAATGAAATATCAAATATGGAGTTTATAATATAGCAAAAATGGTACTTGATAGTTCAGAAATTTTCTAAGATGCAGATCCAAATATAAAAACCTTTTAGGGGCCTTTGGCTTAGGTCATGACCCAGGGTCCTGGGATCAAGCCCCTGCACTGGGCTCCCTGCTCAGTGGGAAGCCTGCTTCTCCCTCGCCTGCTCCTTCTACTTGTGTTCCCTCTCTCGCTGTGTCTGTCAAATAAATAAATAAAAAATCTTAAAAAAACCAACAAACTTTTTAGGGGTGCCTCGGTGGCTCAGTGCGTTAAAGCCTCTGCTTTTGGGTCAGGTCATGAGCTCAGGGTCCTGGGATCGAGCTCCTCATCAGGCTCTCTGCTCAGTGGGGAGGCTGCTTCCCTGTTCTCTTTGCCCGCCTCTCTGCCTACTTGTGATTTCTCTCTGTCAAGTAAATAAATAAAATCTTTAAAAATTAAAACAAACACACAAACTTTTTAAATATATCCATTCCACAGAATCATATGCAGTGTTTAAAAGTGATAGCTGCCATTCATCAATAAAGGACTAGAGTAAGGGATAATGTAACACTGATAACGGATAAAAATAACAAGGAAGACTTATGTATATTGACTTACTACTTTGATTCAGATACAAAAATCAGAGCTGACATTAGAAAATACTTGGGACTAATGCTAAATGAGAAAAGTAGTCCCATAGCTAACATGGAAATGCGCTGGAACTACACAAATATTATCAAAGAACTAAGATATAGGTTTTTTTTTTTAAAGATTTTATTTATTCACTTGACAAAGCACAAACAGAGCTGCAGGCAGAGGGACAAGCAGGCTCCCTTGATGAGCAGCCTGATGTGGGGCTCCATCCCTGGGATCATGACCTGACCTGTAGGTAGCCCCTTAACTGACTGAGCCACCCAGGTGCTCTGATTATAGGTTTTTAAAAAATTCTTTTCTAATTTTCAATATACTGTCTATATAATTTATTGCTCTTTAGTACTAGAAATGTAGTTATAATTTTTTGTTATATTATTTTTATAGAAGAAAAAATTATTTTTATTTATTTTAAAAGATTTTATTTATTTATTCAATAGAGCACAAGCAGGGGAAGCAGCAGGCAGAGTAAGAGGGAGAAGCACACTCCCCACCAAGTAGGGAGCCCTACTCGGGGCTCGATCCCAGAACTCCAAGACCACGACCTGAGCCGAAAGCAGATGCCCAACCGACTGAGCCACTCAGGTGCCCCAAGAATTAGCTTTTCGAGTAGTATTACCCAAGTCTCGGACAACTGAGCATGAAAAACAAACAAAACAAACTTGGGTTAGTGGACTAATAACACACTGAATTTCGAAAAATCCCATTTGTCCATAGCAACATGTTCACATAAAAAATGAGGTGAGAGGAGGAAGAACTATTTTTTACAGGAGAATGCTATTAATCCCTTAGAAGAGATGACTGAATTAGAAAATCACTTGGCAATATAATAAAGCAAGACTCAAGAAATGGATGGTACAAATCCTTAAATAAAATAGTACCAGAGAGTGGAATAGTCATGTCGCCTCTAAGTATCAGGCCACAGATTACTTACTGATTAGAAAGAAAAAATTGTACCTTTAAAACAGATCTGGTCAACAGCACCTTAACTAACACGAGTATCACCAATGATGAGACAAATGGCAATGGGCAGTACCATCTCTGATGTCTTTTTGGTAAATATATTTCATCTGAATCTAAACATAAGGAGACAATCAGGCAAATCTAGATTGTGGGTCATAATAAAAAATCCTGGCCTGGATCCTTCAGAAAATGTTAGAAGTGGAAGGGAATTGAAGGGAAGGGGAAAGAAAAAAACAAAGTGAGTGTATGTGTAAAGAGATAAAGCAAAGGGATGACTGGGTGGCTCAGTTAAGCACCTGACTCTTGATTTCAGCTCTGGTCATGATCTCAGGATCGAGCTCCATGTCAGGCTCCACACTCAGTGGGGAATCTCCTTGAGATTCTCTCTCTCCTTCTGCCCCTACCCCCTCCCCTTTGCTTACTATAAAGCAAAAGTGGCTAAATGATGGTAGCTTGTGGTTCTAGATGAAAATTACAGAGGTGTTCAGTGTACTGATTCTGCAACCTTTTTTATAGGTTTGAAGTTCTTATGGAGGAGGGAAGAAAGGAAAGGGAACAACCAAAAAGCCCATCAGTAAGGAACAGGTTTAATAAATTATGAGACACATAATAAAATGTGATGCAGATATTAAAAAGAACAAGGAAGGGGCAGCCTGGGTGGCTCAGTGGGTTAAAGCCTCTGCCTTTGGCTCAGGTCATGATCTCAGGGTACTGGTATTGAGCCCCGCATCGGGCTCTCTGCTCAGTGAGGAGCCTGATTCCCCCTCTCTCTCTGCCTGCCTCTCTGCCTACTTGTGATATCTCTCCTCTCTGTCTAATAAATAAGTAAAATCTTTAAAAAAAAAAAAAGGAAGCTCTTTATATTCTCACTTGGAACACTTCTCAAGATATGCTTTTAAGTAAACAAAACAAACAAAATCTATGTATACAGTTTGTTATGATTTCTGTTAGAAAATGGAGGAAAAGGGGCGCCTGGCTGGCTCAGTTGGTAGAATGTGTGACTCTTGATCTCAGGGTTAGGAGTTCGAGCCCCACAGTAGGAGTAGAGATTATTTAAAAATAAAAATAAAAAGTTTTCTAAAAAGGAGGAAAAAAATTTTTTCCCCAAATGATATAAAGAAAGCATCCCAAATATAGGATTTTTTAAGGAAAAAATGCTTTTATATATAAATACATATTAAAGATTTCATTTATTTATTCAAGGGAGAATAAGAGCTCATGAGCAAGGGGGAGGAGCAAAGGGAGAAAACCCTAACC
>JAQQSY010001646.1:0-14220 GCA_028646535.1 Procyon lotor
CCTGCCGAGCAAGGAGCCCGATGCGGGGCTCAATCCCAGGACCCTGGGATCATGACCTGAGCCGAAGGCAGACGCTTAACGACTGGGCCACCCAGGCGCCTCTTGTTCTTCTTTTCTAAGATTGTTTAGGCTATTCTGGGTAACTTGAATTTATTTATTTATTTTTTATTTAAATATAAGTGATTTTATTTTAATTAATTTATTTTTTGTGAAGTTTTTAATTTTAATTCCAGTATTGTTAACAGTGTTATATTAGTTTCAGGTGTACAATATGGAGATTCAACAGTTCTATATATTACTCAGTGCTCATCATGATTAGTGTACTCTTTAATCCTTATCACCTATTTCACCTATTCCTGCTCCCCGCAACCACACATTTGGTAATCATCAGTTTGTTCTCTATAGTTAAGAGTCTGTTTCTTGGTTTGTATCTCTTTTTTTTTTCCTTTGCTTGTTTGTTTTGTTTTGTAAGTTCTACATATGAGTGAAATCAGATGGTATTTGTCTTTTTCTGATTGACTTATTTTGCTTAGCATTACACTTCTTGCATTTCTATATGAATATTATAATCAACTTGTGAACTTTTGAAAAAATGTAGCTGGGATTTTGATAAGATTGCCTTGAATCTTTAAATCAATTAATAATATTAAGTCTTCTAATCCATAAACATTGGAATGTGTTTCCATTTATTTAGGTTTACTTTAATTTTTTTCAGTGATACCTCATAGTTTTCAGTGTACAAGTCTTGCATTTCTTTTATTACATCTATTCCCAAGTATGTTATTGTTTTTGATGCTATAGTAAATGGAATTGTTTTCTTAATTTAAATTTGGAATTGTTCTTCGCTAATGTATAGAAATATATAATATTTAGAATATATAATTATATATAATGTATAGAAATCAATTGGTTTCTGAATATTGACCTAGTACCCTAACTTTTAGAATAATTTTTGAGTGGATACCTTAGGACTTTCTATGCAAGATCATATCAGGGAAGCCCTCACGGATGAGGTGGCATTTGAACAGAGTGTTTCAGGTGGGGACAAGGAAGAGGTATAAGATCAAAGACCTTGAAATGGGGCATGTTTCATAGGTCTTCAAGGCATAGTGGGAAGACTGGTATAGGTAATAGTGAGGACTTTGGATTTATCTTGGGAAAGATGAAAAGCTCTTGTGTGGTTGTGACCAGAGTAGCAGTATGAAATGATTTTTTTCAGGCTCGATCTTGACTGTTATTCTAGCCTTAATGGCAGCAGTCATTTCCACCTTGAATTTTACAAGTGCCTTACTGCTAGTTTGTGCCACACACATAGTATCCTCCCTGGGC
The DNA here is from genome assembly GCA_028646535.1 of Procyon lotor. Lineage (NCBI taxonomy): Eukaryota > Metazoa > Chordata > Mammalia > Carnivora > Procyonidae > Procyon > Procyon lotor. The sequence continues at coordinate 1,330 of JAQQSY010001646.1, forward strand.
TCCTCTACACCAATTGCATAGAACATCCTCTCAGACTCACACATGTACCGTTGTAGGGGTGGTGTGTAGACAACAGGCCTTTGGGGCACCTTTGATCTGGGAGACAGAAGCCAGTGCTTCTTCCCTTGTCCCAGGTGCATGGCTCTGAGAGGTATTCATGGTGCCTCTTACAAGTTCCTCTGGGGACAAAGCATCAGTTCATTGAGTTACACTTTTCTTTTATTGGCTCTATCTCCTTTCCCATTTTAATGCCTGTTCCTTCCTCCTGCTCACTGGAACACAGAAGCCTTTGTCTCCTACATTATGTACACAGAAGCCTTTGTCCATACTTTGCGTTCAGGATCTTCAGGCAAAGATACACAGGGTTCAGGAAAATCCTTCTGGCTACTCGACTGGGGAAGTGGGGTGAGCAAGGGGGAAATAGGAAGAGCAATTAGGGATAATTCAGTTCTTCAGGGAGAGGTGATAACAACTCAGCCCAGAAAGGTCTGTGAGAATGAGAGGCATGGTTGGATTGTGGATGTTTTGGCGGTAGAGCCAACAGGATTTGTTAATGAATTGGATATGAGGTATAGGAGAGGAGAGTCAAGGGTGACCCTAAATATCTGGATGAGCCACGACAGCATGGAGTTATTGATGCCATTGGTAGTGGCTAGTTTGGAGAACTTGGTTCAGGACAGTTAGCCTTGAGAAGCCTATCAGACATTCAGATGGATGTCATTCCTGACATTACAAATATTGAAATAGAGACCAAGGGAGGTGAAAAAAAAATTACCTAGTCTAAGGTTATATCAATAAGAAACCAAAATAAAAAGATGAGAAGACAAAACAAAAACCTGTATCTAAGTATCATATCAGTATATGTCCTAAATGCATCGCCTCAGAAAGGCTGAATGATTTCACTGAAACTGCATAATTCATTAAAGTTGTTGCCAAGATGAAGATTTATGCTGTGAAGCTCCCCTCTGCTGTCTCTCTACATCCCCTCCTGCCTGGATGAATGTTCCAGTGGAGCCAAAGCCATCCCTTGGGCAGCTCTTCTCAGCCTGGCTTGGGAGTCTTAGAGCCTGAAGCTCTTCACACTGGGTCTTTGAATGACTCTCTGAAGAGACCAAGTGTGAGCCACCACAGAGTCCCAGCACCTTACTGGGCTTCCTTACTGAGAGGGATGGTGTCTACTGACATTTCTAAACTGCTTCTGCAAAAACTTGCAACTGATGGAACAAAAGACCCTTTCATTACGGTGGCAGTAACTGAGTAAGTGAGTCACTCAATGGCCCAAGGTCAAGTTCAGCTGTCAGGTGCCTGAAAGCTGTGAAGAGAAGATAATGCATTTTCCTCTCCAGGGAGAAGAGAAAACTCTTCTTCTCTGATGAAAGAGAAACCCCTCTTTCATCTGTATCAAGGTTATCAACTTAGCGGTTGTCTGAGCTTATAAAACTGAGCTTAAAATCCATGAGCATTTATTGCTTTTTTTTTTTTTTTTAGTACAATAGTGTATTTTTAATTTTGTTCTGTAAAGTTTTAATGGTCTTTGTTCAGTACTTTGCACATAGCAGTTTTCTGTCCTATAAGCATTATAAAATGCTGATATGATATGAAATACCTAGCATAGATTTGGAGTTGATACATGGTCAACAGGTGTAAGAATGAATTGTTTTACTAGCCATTGAGAACTGCATCTTTGAGACCATCCTGGAAAATTATAAGAAAGTGATTTGCTTTACAGATATGGTAAAATCCAAAGGACAAGGAGTAGAAGGAACCATATGAAGAATAGAGAATGGAAGGGGAAAAAAGAGTGTCTTAAAATTTTCTCTATAAAAAACATTAAGAACTAAAGAGCATCCCGATAATGCCACCAACATAGGCGGCAAACAATAGGCTTTTTCAGTTCAGTGAAAATGCATAGACTGGTGCAGAAAGTCTGAAGTGTTTCGAAAACAACCATAACTACCATGTCTTTGCTTGTCACTAAATGGGACTCTGAGACCTGTTTCCAGTACCAGTACCTTTCCATGATGTGGGGCTTGGTTTTGCCTTGTTAGTAAGATAAGGTGAGCAGTAGTAATTGTTGGCGGAACTCATGAAGCGGTAGACAGACACATGGATGGATACTTTTGTAAATGTCTTAGAACAATATACAATTCATGTATGGATGATTATCAAGGTTTGAAAGATGGTCCTCTTGCTTCCTCTGGGTTTAGTGAGAAGCAAGGTTTTGTCATCTGTGGCCTGAGAACAAGACTAGCTTCTCCTTTAATTTCATGGTGGCCATCCTGCAGGGTCCACAGTTTGAAAGCTTTTCACCAGTTCAGGGAATTCTCAAAGACAGGATTGAAGCAAAAGAGAAAATAAAGGCAAATAAAGCTAAAATTAGAAGAGGAGAGTTTAGCATGAAATACAAATATGAAAAAGGTGTTATTATTGCCCTCAGTTCAAGTTAGTCACTACATTTCTTTGCTGGAGTTTTGGGCTTGCCTGGTAGGTTTGGAAGCTCAAAAGAAAAGTGAGCATGGAGAACCAGGGAGCCAGGCTGCATCTTATATATGAACCAGCCACTTAGCTTCCATCCACCTAACCAGAGCTGGTCCCTAACCAGCAAGGATAGAACTCACCTTTGTGCAGTACCAGAGACCTTTGGATCTCCGAGACAGATCCATGTTATGAATCCTACAAAAAGAAAAGAAGATCATTGCTATTAAACTAGATACAAATAAAATACAAGATGTCTAGTCATATGTGTGTTTCAAGCCATGTAAGGTTTGGGACATACTTGTACTAAAAATTATTTATTATTGATCTAAATTTCAAATTAACTGGGCACTTGTATTTTATTTGGCATATCTGGCAACTCTCTATCAGGCTAACCTACTACAAGTGATGGTAAGGGAATTCAACTCCCTTGTTCCCACTGATTGGTCCAGTCCGGTCTAACCTGTACGTCCATTACTTAAGCTCCCAGGCCTTTAACTTGGGCTCCACTGCCTTTCCTGGGGGTCACCCATGTGTGCCTGAGCTCCACACACACCAGTGGCTTCAGCAGCAGCAGCCTCTACAACCTGGGGACCTCCCAGACACACGTGGTCCTGTGCTTCCGCTATGCAGGCCCAGTGGGCACTGGCATCCACAAGGTCACCATCAGTCAGAGTCTGCTGGCTTCTCTGCGGGTGGACATTGACCCCAACATCCAGCAGGTGCGCCAGGAGGAATGCAAGCAGATCAAGGCCCTTAACACCAACTCCCTCCTTCATTGATAAGATGCAAATTCTAGAGCAGCAGAACAAGCTGCCGGAGACCAAGTGGGACCTACTATAGGAGCAGAAGTCAGCCAAGATCAGCTGCCTACCCCCATACCCCCATCTTTGAGGCCCACATTGCTGGCCTGTAGAGGAAGCTTGAGTCACTGCAGCTAGATGGGGGCTACCTGGAGGTGGAGCTGTGGAACATGCAGGACGTTGTGGAAGACTTCAAGAACAAGTACCAACATGAAATTGACCAAGACCGGCTGCTGAGGATGAGTTTCTCATGCTGAAAAAGGACACAGATGCTGCCTGCATGAACAAGGTGGATTTGGAGGACAAGGTAGATGCCCTGACTAATGAGGTCAACTTCTTCAAGACCTTCTATGAGACAGAGTTGGCAGAACTGGCAGTCCTACATCTTGGACATGTCCATGGTGCTGTTCATGGATAGCAGCCACTCCGTGGATCTGGATGGCATCATGGCTAAGGTCAAGGTTGCCAGACAAAGAGGTGACCAACTGCAGCAGAGCTGAGGTTGAAGCCTGGTACCAGACCAAGTTTGAGAGCCTCAGGCCGCTCAGGCTGGAAAGCATGAGAATGACCCCTGGAGTATCCCACTGAGATTGCAGAGATGAATGGTGCCATTCAGAGGCTGTAGGCTGAGATTGACAGCAGCAAGAACTAGTAAGCTAAGTTGGAGGCTGCCATTGCTGAGGCTGAAGAACATGGGAAGCTGGCACTTAAGGATGCATGTGCCAAGTAGGAGGAGCTGGAGCTCACCCTTCAGCAAGCCAAGAAGGACATGGCACAGCAGCTATGCAAGTACCAGGAGCTCATGGACATCAAGATGGCCCTGGATATGGAGATCCTCACCTACCCCAAGCTGCTGGAGGGTGAGGAGAGCAGTTGGCAGGAGATGGCTTGGGAATTGTGAACATCTCTGTGGTGAACTCCACTGGTGGAGGCTGCAGCAGGCTGGCCAGGCTGGTCTTCAGAGGAGCTATGAGCAGCAACGCCTCGAGCTTCTCAAGTGGCGGAAGGCCTGGGGCCATCAAATCCTATTCCATCAGGACCTCAGCTGCCATCCACAGGAGCATAGGAGAAATAGCCCTGGTGTACAGAGACCCATGCCCCTGTCCACCACAGTCACAGGAGGACTCCCATCCCTGGTCCCGAGACTGCCAGGCAGTCTGAAAAATGATGTCAGAAAAATTCCCAATAAATCAGCCTTTCTGGAAACAAAACAAAACGAAACCCCAAAACAAAAAACAAATGATAGTAAGAGACATTACCTGGTTAGGAATAATAAAATAAAATGTCCAGAGATGTCATGTATTGGTGGGAACACAACTAAGGATTATGTGTCTATAGGAGAAATCCAGTACTATTTCACCTTTTTATCAGTGAATGAATAGTAAACATTAAAAATAATAGACTCTCCTTTTAAAAAAATATTTCTATAATCCTCATTTCCCCCTAAATTCTGATATCCCAGTAATCATTGGTTTGGGATTTTCACAGGTAGATATGGATTTGAAGTTGTCCTGCTTTCTTTGAAATGAACCCAGCTAGAGTGCAGGGATGCTGTGTCTGTACAAGGCCCCATCAGTGAGTGAAATGGGCAAGAAAAGTCTGACGGGATTGAGTCATACCTTGTCTGATAGGCAGAGCCTGGTATGGGTTTATATTGGCCAGCAAGACTATATCCTTTTCCCTTCATCCATGTTCTTCACTGTCCAAGTCATCCTTTTATTTAAAAGTCTTGCTGGATATTTTCTTATAGCAGATTCGATGCATATTATAACTAAGTATTGATAATTTTGAACAGTGTTGATAGTTTTCTGTTTCCTAATCCTGTCACTCTGCCTTCATCACAACTATGTCATAACAAGGGAAAAAGTGTTACATGTTATATAGATGGAGGAAACAAAATGTGTTGAATGATCACCCTTGTGGTTGATCTTCCTCTGTCTACTCCTTATTTGCTTCTTTCTCAGAATCTATCATTTATTCATTTCTTCTCTTGCATCATATTCTTTCCTTGGGTGATCACATCTACTCTTTTTTTTTTTTAATTTTTATTTTATTTTTTCAGTGTTCCATGCATCACACCCAGTGCCCTAGTGAATTGTCACCCCACATATCAGACACCAGGCTTGGAAAACCAAGTCTGGGGGGTCCTGGTTCTGGGGATAGCATCATGGGCACCATGTTGCCTGCTTTAGTTTCATGCCAATCTGTCTTTTTAGGTCCCTATAGACAGGAAGGGGCCAGAAGAGCTTCAGAAGAGTTTGGGGCACATGTACTAGATAATCTTAATAATAATGAAGGCAAGGATCACCTACTGGGCCCTCAAATGCTAAGGATGGTGCTTTGTGTACATTCGCATGTTTCATGACAGCAGTCCTCTCAAGTAGGTACTATTGTTATATACATTACATATACATACATTGGAGGTAACTGAGGCCTAAAATCACACTGTTCATAGTTGGCAGAATGGAAGTTTGGACTGAAAACTTGCCTGCAGAAAAGCCTGTGCTTTTTTTTTTTTTTTTAAGATTTTATTTATTTATTTGACAGAGAGAGAGATCATAAGCAGGCAGAAAGGCAGGCAGAGAGAGAGGAAGCAGGCTCCCCGCTGAGCAGAGAGCCCGATGTGTGGCTCGATCCCAGAACCCTGAGATTATGACCTGAGCTGAAGGCAGAGGCTTTAACCCACTGAGCCACCCAGGTGCCCCAAGCCTCTGCTTTTGACCTGAGCTCTGTTTAGGATGCCTTCCCTGTCTGCCCTCCAGTGGCACCCCCAGGGTATGTGGATTTTTTCCTCAGCACCAGTTTAAGAGAGGACTAGGAGGCTTTGAGAGACCCCACAATGTATGTGTGGCCCAGTGAATTGCCAATTGGGAATGGGGTGCATGGTGAATGCTCATAAAGCTCAATAAACATGTGTCTGTGTAAAGAACATGTTCATACCCGTTGCTAAAGCTACGTATGGTGGAGGTCGGGTTGGGAGGCTGAGATTAGCTAAAATGTGAACTGAAGAAAGTATGAGTCAGCTGTGAAAGATAAGAATGGTGTTACTCTGAGGGTTTGAGTGATTAATCTATTTTCTTATTTCTTTCTCTGCCTTTTCCTCATCCCTTCCCCTCTCCAAGCAAGGGGCTAGTCATGTGCTCATTCAACTCAGGGGAAGCAGGTGGCAAAGCAGAAAGCAGAAATCCTGGCTTTTGCTTTTAAAACCCTAAGCCCCCTAGGGGTGCCTAGGTGGCTCAGTCGGTTGTCTGCCTTTGGTTCAGGTCGTGATCCTGGGGTCCTGGGATCAAGCATCTGGCAGGGAGCCTGTTTCTCCCATTCCCCTGCTTGTGTTCTCTCTCTCTCTCTCTCTCTCTCTTTCTCTCTCTCTGTCAAACAAACAAACAAACAAACAAACACAAACAATCTTTAAAAACAAAAGCCTAAGCCCCAAAGAGAGGAGAAGATTCAGGGGCTTGAATAATGTATCTTGATAAGAAACAAGGGAGAAGGATTTGCTCCCTTTTGAAAACTGTCATTCCTGTCTACAGTGGATGAGAGTAGAGGAGTCTATGGATCCCGAAGGAGGGACCAGGCCCTCTCTCCTTGGAAGTGTGCTGAGAAGGGATCCCTATGTAGTTTATCCAGGGAGACCTATAAAAAGATCTCAGGAGCAGCCTGCAGAAGAAGCAAGGAGGCCTACTCAGATCTGAAGAAGCCATGCTGTGAAGTATGGTGATCAGAAGGTCCCCCAGAGCCTTGGGTGTCCCAGAAACAGCCTTCTCTCTGGACACAGAGATGAAGGATGTCAAAACAGACTGAAATTGAGTTTTCAGCCAGCCCTCGAATGAGTGCTCAAATAGAAATTAAGCAAACATTCAGATCATATCAGCAGTTCTGGCAGGCAATCGCTGCCTTGTGCCTGGCTGGAAGCACCCAGATGTCCTTTATGCCAGCTGCTCATCCATTCAAGGTGGACAGCTTTGGGAGGTGTCTCATTCCAGTGAAGGTACCGGTAGCCTTCAGGGACAGGGCCTTCTCGGCGTTAGGCTCAGAAGCTGCCTGCCGCTCAGCCTTTTTGCCAGTGGGCTCTTTGAATAAACCACCAAAGCTGGAGGACCAAGACCTCTGTATTTCTTATCCCTCTAATAGTCTTGAGAAGGGGCACATAAAGGACAGGAGGCTTATAAATAGATGAAAGAGGAAGCAGGAGTTGAGTTTGGGAAAGAGGGAAAAAGAACTGGAGAGCAAAGAGAGTCAGGAAGGAAGGACTTGGAATTGGTTTAGGGCCTCCAAAAGCTTGTTGGTGGCTCTGATGCTATGAGCTGTCCCCGGCAGAGATATGTTGGCCTCTCCCTGGATTGTGGACCTCAGCAAGTATTGTTTCAGTAGGGCTGAGCACTCTGCTTCTCTCTGCAAAGTCTCAGAGCATGGGAGGGAAATGAAATTAAAATGTTTGACCCCACCAGCTTTTGACTCAAGCTTATTCTTTTGAAACATTTCCTTCAGAAGGAATAAAAATGGGAAGGTAACAGTTGTAGCTTTCCCTTAAAAGGAGCATCTTTAAACAAATACGCTGCAAAAATTCACATGTGATAGGACTCTGTCCTGCCCCAGGCTCAAGTGGATTGCAGAATCTTCAAGATGGATGAGACTTTCAGTGTCATCTCTCTTTCCCTCTCTTAATGGTGTGCTGAGGCCCATGGAGAAGTGATTTGTTCAGATTCTTTCAACTTGTTAGGGGCAGAGCTGAGTCTTGAACTGAGATCCCCATCAGTGTCCCAGTATCTGATGATTCAACTGAAGGGACTTTGATGAGGTCACTTTTTATAGAGGCGTGGGCAGAATTAAGGAAACACACGTGGGAGGCACCTAGAAACTAGTGATCGCAAGAAGCCATTGTCTCCCCTACGCCTTAAAGAAATCCTCTGAGAGTAGAGCCTGGGGGAGAGGTTACCTGACCTTTGCTTATGCAGGGACACAGCCACTGCCAGAACTGTGGCACCAATGCAGGAAGGAAAGGAGGGGGAAATTCCCCTACCTCTCTCTTTTCTCTTACTCCTGTCCCCTGTCAGTGCCTCCCTTGGGCAAACCCAGCTAGCTGCCTGAATGACATAGTCCAGAGAGCTGAGCCTCTCAGAAATCTGAATAGGGCAGAGAACAGATCTGGGGGTGGAGGCAAATGGAGAATAGTCAGAAGTCCAGATCTCCTGATTCCCCATTTAATATTCTTCCCAACATAATTTTCCTCTGGACTTTTTGGAAATTGGATAAAGTGGATTGAGTTTAATATTCTCCCCTAAAGTGGGAGAAGCATTGAGCCCTCTGTCTTAGGAGTAGAGATTTTCTAGTCTTCCTTCCTGCAGCGTGGATTCTTTCCCATTCACTACTGGATGAATCCATAGTTAACTGCCAAGGATTTTAAATCCATACATTAAAATTCCATTTTCTCTGAGTAGTCATTGTAGTTTCATGGAGCTGAGGTCTATCAGCATCCTTCTCAGCTTTTCTTTTTTTCATCACTAACATGGCCAAAGAATTACTTAGAGATTCTTCAGTGGTGTCTAGATGTAGGGTTTAAACTTTCCCATGTGATAGAAATTTGAGAACTGTATGGGACAGAGCCTTCTGGGCTCTTGTCTTCCCTGCTTAGGGAATTTTGTTCCCAATTCCTGAGCTTTGTATCAGAATAAGCCATATAAAGCCCTATAAATCAGCACAGGGACACGTGGCTGGCTCAGTTGGTAGAGCACGTGACTCTCTATCTTGGGGTTGTAAGTTCAAGCTGTACATTGGGTGTAGAGATTCCTTAAAAATAAAATCTTTTAAAAAACATAAAGACAGCACAGAAGCTGGAGGGAAAGGGGGGTTGAAGAAAGAGTCCTTATTATTAAAAAAATATTTTTAAAAGATTTTATTTGTCAGAGAGGGAGAAAAAGAGAGCATGGGAGAGAGTGTGTGCAAGGTGGGGAGCAGCAGGAAGAGGGAGAAGCAGGCTCCCCACTGAGCAAGGACCCTGATGCAGAGCTCAATCCCAGGACCTGGGGATCCTGAATGACCTGAACTGAAGGCAGACGTTTAACCAACTAAACCAAGGTACCCCAAAATTTATTTTTCTTTTAAAAAATTTGCCTGGCAAAAAAAAAAAAAAAAAATTTACCTGGCTTTTCAGTGCAAGATAACCAATGTTGTTTACATAAATTATATCATACTTTACATATCGTTCATGAACTTTATTTTTTAATTTAATGCTTTTTTGAGATTTATTCTTATTGACTAATGTGCATTGATTTATTCATTTTAATTGCTATATGGTATTCTAGTATATGAATTAAATAGTTTATGTCTGTATCTACTCACTATAGAGAAACAAAGTTGTTGTTAGCTTTCCATAGTTATAAGTAATTTGCAGTGAACATCCTAAAGCATGGCTCTTTATGCAATATGGGGAGCTCAAGGGATGGTAGGAAAGAAGGGCAATGAGTAGCATTTTTCAGTAGAGTGGGCAGTTAGAAATGCCAACTTCCACTTATAGATTCAGCAACATTGATTGAGCACCTGCCATGTGTGTGGGGCATTATCCTAGGAAGAGGAAAAAATTGAGATGAGTAAAGAAACCATAGGTCTTCCCTCTAATGAATGAATATACATCTTGTTGAAGGGGATATTAACACAAAATAAATGGAATTCAACATAAGTTTAGATTATGACTGCTATAATGTAAGTGTGACTGTGGGAATAATAAAGAGAATGACTAACTCTGCTGGAAAATCTGGGAAGGCCTCCAAAGGCAACGATTGCCTGGCCTAGGACAGGGGAGACTATGGTAGGGGGAGGTGGAGCAGATGGTATGCAGGCAGAGGCAACAGCATGGATAGTCACGTACCTTGAAAATGCAAGACACATGCAGCAAACTATGTTGAGGGAAGAGAAATTGAATGGAATGAACCTCAGGAATGCTGTGAATTTTGTAACCAGACAATCAGTCTTTTTTGGTGACCTGAGCTGCCACCTGCTAAAACTCACTATCAAAGCAGTGTCAGCTCCTTTGTAGACCCATTTTATACCCACACTTTTGTTGTTGTTGTTGTTTTTAAGTTTCGTACTTAGGTCGAATTTTTTTTACCTTCTTTATTTATCCTTATTGCATTTCCATCATTTCTTTTTGGAATAAGATGGGTTAATAACACCAACAATAAGTAGATGCTTAAATAATAAAGAATAAGACATTTTCCCTCTTGCATTTACCCTGAATTGGAGTAGTCCTTACCTTTTTCTTCCCCCTTTGCTGTTGTCATAGTATATAATGTTCTAGTAATAAGCGTAGTTGATTGCTTTCATTGCACCTATTAAATGAGGCTCTTAAAGATCATTACTATCCAGCCTCCTCTATGTTATTTTAGCTTTTCAACAACTGTACTACTCATGTGAATTTGTGAAAGTTCTCTTCAGTCATATAGAGCGAGTTTGGTGCAGAGTTAAATGCCAAATATTAAAAGCTGATCGGTTCAGAATTGTTTTACCAATAAATACAATTTTTAAAGAGTGGGGAACGATTTAGGTTTATAGAAACTTAACTTAGGGTTTACCTGAAAACCTAGCGTGATAGAAAGTATTACTACCTCCCAGTATCTCTTATCCTCTTCTGTCTTTTAGTATTACAACTCCCTCCATGGGTTTTAGCAGTGCTCCTGGGAGCCCCAGGACAAATAGTGTAATTGAGTGGAAGTGATGTGTACAACTTTCAGGACATGTTCTTAAAAGGAGTCTGCTTCCCCTCTTTCTCTTGCCTTTTGGGAAGTTGTTGTAGCTGGAACAGACACTTTGAAACACACATGGAAGCATGTGTGTAGGATGACTGAACTGCTCTCCCACCTTGGATACCTGAGAGTACTCATGGAGCAGAGCTTGTAGGCCCAGACTGTCTGCCTACTTCTGGTCTCTTAGAGAAATACACTTCTGTGTTGTTTGACCCCCTGAAGTTTCAGGTTTCTTTGTTATGGTAGCTTAACCTAGAACCTAACTAAAATATCTCCTTAAAAAAAAACCTATTAGGGGTGCCTGGGTGACTCAGTCGTTAAGCGTCTGCCTTCGGCCCAGGTCAGATCCCAGGGGCCAGGGATCGAGCCCCGCATCGGGCTCCCTGCTCCTCGGGAAGCCTGCTTCTCCCGCTACCATTCCCTCTGCTTGTGTTCCCTCTCTCGCTGTGTTTCTCGCTGTCAAATAAATAAATAAAAATCTTAAAAAAATAAAATAAAATAAAAAAAACCTATTATATACAAGGGGCACCTGGGTGGCTCAGTCGTTAAGCGTCTGCCTTCCGCTCAGGTCATGATCCCGGGGTCCTGGGATCGAGCCCCGCATCGGGCTCCCTGCTTGGCGGAAAGCCTGCTTCTCCCGCTACTGTTCCCTCTGCTTGTGTTCCCTCCCTCACTTTGTTTCTCTCTGTCAAATAAATAAAATAAATAAATAAATAAATAAATAAGATGCAGAAAAACCCACAAACCTATTATATATGGATGAAGTATATCTTTTTAGGTAGGGTGGCAGGCCAGCAGATTTTATTTTTTAGGGACTTTTAGCAATTTTCTTTTTTAATTTGAATACCTTTTGGTGAAATCTATTCTCATTTTCCCACAATTTCCACCTAACCTTATTTTCTTACATGTACTAGATTCACATATTTATATTATCCTCTTTGCTCCTGTGGACATTTAGGTTTGTTACTCCTGGGAATAATCCTGGTCTTTTTGCAAGTTGAAAACTCTCATAACATCATATGATAATAAGCAGGGTTTCTTTAAGGTTCTACAGCCTGGACATGATTATGTAGATCAGATCACATCGCTTACTAACATTCAATGGGACCTGAAAATAATGCTTAGGAGTGCCATTCTGCTGGGGCCACCTTAATATTGGATAAACAGGCCAGATTTAGCTTACTCATGTTCCTGGGGGAACCAGATAAGAAAAAAATTTAGTAGGGTTCATCAAGGGGGATGAAGATAAAATGTGCCACAGTCCAGGAAGCAGAAGAGCCTTGGGATTGCTCTTCACTTGACACGACATTTGATGGGATAGTGGTTAATGAAGCCTGAGAATTCAGATATTTCAGCCCCTTAAACCAGCATCAAGTGAAACAAAAAAGTCAATTTTATAACTGAAAAGAAGTGATGTTTTCTTCAAAGCTTGCATTCATCTTGCTTCCTATCATAGCCTTTTAGGAAGAGCTGTGCATGTGAGGAAAAATGTAGGTAGAGGCTTTGGGGAACCCTGGGTAGAGAAGGACCTTCAAGGTCCAGGAGGTCCATTGGTTTTATTATAAAAAATTATATGGGTGAGGAAAGAGCTGGGAATCTCAGATAGCTGATTTGGAGTTGGGATTAGAAACCATGAAGTATGGGACCTAGAAGTCAAAATGAGTATGAGTTTTTGCATGGCATAAAATCATATAAAATTCTAAACTAGAGTTCAACAAAACAATTGAGGCCTCAAGTCTCTGTGGAAATCCAACTAAGAAAGTAGCAATCTACATCAAAATGCTGAAGCAGCAAAGCGGAACTGTGTAGGATGTCTGCCTTGTTTTACAGAGGCTGATTAACTAGAGAGGGGACCACTCATGACTGGAGTGGAT
>JAQQSY010001647.1:0-14219 GCA_028646535.1 Procyon lotor
CGGTTAGCAATCAGCAGGAAATTTACCATGGGCTCCCCCCCATAGCCGCCTGCTGTCCCTATCTTGTGGCAGGGGTCTTTCAATATAAGCATATATGTGTATATAAATTTGGAAGCAATTGTGGCTTTATTAGAAAAGAACTCATTTTCATATAATATCTTTTGTAATTTCTAGTCAGGGCAAGCCCAGATCTTTGGTCTTTCTTCTTAACTATCTCCGGCCCCTTTCCATATCTCTGTGCCTTCTGTCACTGTGTTCTATGGTCAGGAATGGCCGATCCCATCTCCAGTGCCTGTCAGAGCTCTGTCACCTTTCAGAAGCCTTCCTGAACAACCACAGGACATTGTCTCTACTTTCTCTAAAGTTTTACAACCCTGAAGTTTGTTCGCTTACTTGGATCTTGGCCCGTTGGCTTTTTAATAAGCTCTTTGGAAGCTCTTTCAGGTTGAGGGCCTCAGTTCCTACTTCTCTGGGCTCTCCTGTGACTTGATTTGTTTTCCGCCAGTGGTAGTTCATTCATACAGAGGGATAGCCCTCTTAAAACTTGTGAGAGGAACTTCTGGGAAGATGAAAGGGATAACAATGAGAAAGGGAGCTGAAGATTTTTGTAAGAATGTGATTCGATCCCCACGGGCTCTCCCCACAAACAAATACCACCACTACAACTACCACGACCGCTCCTTCTGTGGCCACTATCAGGACTGCTCTTGCTGCTGATGTCTAGTGAAGGCTTCCAAGTGAAACACAAAAGGCTTGAGAGGAATCCGTCATGCAACTGTGGATGGAGAGGACCCCTGAGGGGTGGGGGGAGCAGGTAGAGGGAAGAGTTCTGAAAAAATAGGAGAAACATGGCAGGAAAGAGCTGTGGGGAAGAATGCTGGGAGAGGGAAAGAACAGAGACCTGGCAGTGACTCTCTGATTGGCTGTGATGCTGGGAAGAAAAAGAAGCCAGAGTGAGAACCACAAAATGGCGTGATGGAATTTCTTCCCATGGGAGGGAAGACGTTGAAGCCACTCCATGCTATGGAAGATACAGAGGCTACGTGTCCAAGAGCAAGACTGATGAAGGGCTCAGAGAAACGGGGCTGTCCAAACCACAGAACCACTCCCCTGGAGATGCAGCTTCATTCTTTCAGTGACCCAGATTCGCTGGAGTAATTAGCAACTGTCTCAGAGGTCATGGAGGCCAAGAGCCTTCTCTGGGTGTCACCTCAAATCACTCCAGCTTGGATGGGAACCGGAGCTTTGTGGATGTGACAGTTTGGACTCAGCCAAGAGGTGAGCATTTTGATTCTTTTCTCCAGAGTGAAAAAGCTAGAGAAATAACCCGGATCGATATTGCCAAAACCACCAGTAGATTTGTCATAACCATCAATCTTTTTGTTTTAACATCTTAATTTTATTTTATGTTTTTCAGTGTTCCAAGATTCATTGTTTATGCACCACACCCAGTGCCCCATGAAATACATCTATCCTTAATCACTGACCAACTGGGTTCATTTCCATAGCCTTTAATTTTTTTTTACCGGAAAATACCTTTAATCCCAAATTTCTCTAATATTCTGGATGAAGTTCCTATCATTTTATCCCTCCAAAGTCAGATCATTCTTCTCCTGGTTAATTTATTAACTGAGCTTTCTATATGGTGTTTGATGGCCCTTGATTCAAAAGTCCTGCTGCACACATCAATCTGTCTAGTTGCTGACTTTCAACTTCCTGGCTCAATCAATCACAAAGCACCCTAATCCTTTTTGGCTTGTCCTGAATTACATTTGATACCAGTCTTCCAACCTTATCTTTAATAAGCTCACCTAGGTAATTTGCATATAACAAACAAATTAGGTCCTCCAACGATTATTTACAGGGTGCCATGGCCATAAATCAATCTAGAAATAACCTGTTTCTAGAGGCCTTCTGGCAAATGGGGAACAGAACCCAGTAAACAAATTAAAGTTAATTCCTTATCTCAGGTTCAATTTGTTCTTTACAACTATGCAGTTCCATCTGTCATTTACAATTAACTGCTAGATTTGAATCAGGCTTGAAAGTCATACTACTGTTTTGGATCTTTGGGCATCAGTTCTTTGATTCTTTTGAGCATATGATCACAAACTTGTAGAGTTTCTCTGTTCTACTTTAATGACTCGACTATAAGTATACGTGTGGAATGGCACAGAGCAGAGGTATAGAAGACCTAGATTCTCCTTCCTGATTTGACATATGGTGTCTGTGAGTTTTGGGGTAATATCTCATCATTTCCCCGGTTTTTCCACTCTAAATTAAGGGGGATGGAGCCCATGGATAAGTTTGGTTGGTCTGTGAACTCTTGAAATGGCATGCAACCTTTTTAAGTGCTTGTGCATTATTTTCCTTTTAGAGAGGTCCAGAACTTTAATCAGAACCTATTTCTAACATCAAAAGACTAAGAAATACCAGATTAGAGTATATTCCACTCCTCTTTCAGTACTTACATAATATAATTTGACTATTACATTATGTTCTCGAGGGAAAATTCTATTTTTCAAGAAGTCATATTTTTATGCACTCCTCTGTGCTCTCTAAAGTGAGTGCACCTACAAATCAGGGGTGTGAGGAAAGATGGACTTTTCATAAACTATCCTGGGATAACTGGTTACTGATTTGGAAAAAAAAAAATCCCTACCTCACACCATACACAAAAACCAAATTCCAGGTATATTAAAAACCTAAATTGAAAAGCCAAAATGAAAAACTGCTGGAAGATATGGGAGAACATCCAGCAGCAAAATGTTTCTAAAATAAGACAAAAATTAATGTCATGGTAAGAAAACGTGGATATATTTTACTATACTATAGTTGTGAACTTCTATATGATCAAAGACTTCTTGACAAAACATACACAAACCAAAACAAGATAACTTCAAAAACACATAACTCATAAGGTGTTAATATTTTGAATATATTAAAATTTCCTTTCTCTACATTAATAATAAAAAGATGAAAAATAGAAAATGAGGAAAAGACATGGAGAGGTAATATAAGGTAGAGGTGCTATGAAGGGGCTCTACTATTCACATCCCTTCAAACTCTAACACGCCCTGCTGTTTCTAGAGCCCTTACTTATTCCGCTATTTATTTTTAAATTTATTCTGTGCTATTTGCCATGGTTGTCTATTTCATTTGGGCAATTCTTTATGTTAAATCTCTTGAGATAAGCACTATGTTTTAAACTTTTAAATGCATTTATTAGATAGCTCCTAGCACATCACTAGGAGAAACATACAAAATGCTATAAATATACTTTTTTCTACCTTCAGACATCCCTAAAATTGAGATGCATATTGCAATCTATGGTGTTTGACACTATCCGCCAGGTAGCCTTCAAGCCATACTTGCTTTTAACTGCACAAGCATGAACTTGGTCCTCACTCTTCATCACTATCATCTCTTTAATTGAGTTGTGTGCGTTGTTGGAACTACACTTGTTTTTTGTTGTTGTTGTTGTTGTTTTAAATATTTATTTATTTGACAAAGAGAGACACAGCGAGAGAGGGGACACAAGCAGGGGCAGTGGGAAAGGGAGAAGCAGGCTTCCTGCTGTGCAGGGAGCCTGATGCGGGGCTCGATCCCAGGACCCCGGGATCATGACCTGAGCCAAAGGCAGGCGCTTAACAACTGAGCCACCCAGGTGCCCCAGAACTACACTTGTTGAGTTTAATTATATTTAAATATATTTTAAAAGTAACACTATCACTTGATATTGGACAGAAAAAGTTATAGTGAAGACAGAGGGCATCGAAAAAAGGAGTGGGACAAAAAGCAAATACTCATCATGGACAAATGGCCACAGTGCCACATCTTCTTGCCAGATGAAGCTCAAGTGCTTTACGGAGTCTCAGAAGAGAAGGGACCCACAGGTAGATGAAGCTGTCCCTGGAGATTTGTGCAAAAGGATTGTCTATCATAGGCTGAGCAATGCAACCCAAGGCAAGAAGAATTGCCAAGTCTCAGAAGGACATTCAAAGCAAGAAGGGGTTGATATAAATGACTAAAGCTGCCTCTTAGTCAATCAAGAAAAACTCAGCAAGAAAACTTGAAGACTGCATATGAGCAGCTTGGACTAACATTCCAGACATAATAGTGGAGCACTCTTTAAGATATGCTGCCTCAGCAGATGCACATGATGATATCACGTGGATAAGCACAAATGTTGACTCTCAAGTCAGATTCTGAATATGAAGAAAACTTGGAAATATTTTAACGATTTCACTTTTATTTTTTCTGTATGCACCACAGTGATAGTTGATAAAAATCTGGGAAAATATGTCTAAAAGATCTATTTCAATAAGCTTACAAAATAAATACCACTAGCTGATAAAAAAAAATCAGACTGTATCACAGTTGTGTATAAATAAAGGTGCATCCGATAGTTGAGATAAGAGAAGTGATTGTTTTCATTAGGTTGTGGTCTACCCTTTCACTGAAACTCGCCTGGCCTTGTGAACAGCTTTGATGGGGAGAATGTAGCAAAAGTGCTGATTCCAGGCCTGGCCCTTAAAGGGTCTGGCTGGTTCTACTTTTACTCTCTTGGTACCCAGACACCACTCCATAATGAAGCTAGTCTAGACTACAGGAGGAGTCCATATGGGGGAAGAATGAGGCCCCTCACTGATCACCAGCATCAAGCATCAGAGAAATGAGATTATCATTTGATAATATGATATGAATCATATATGAATCATATGATATATTTATCGTATGATTTCTCCCTATCATAATCTTCTCAGAGATTATCAGAGAAGATTATCACTTCTATTATCTTATTGGATGTTCCAGCCCTAGCTGAACGTAGCTGCTTAAGTAATCTCTGCTAACACAACATGGAGCAGAACCACTCAGCTGAGCCCAGACAACCTGCAGAATGATAAGCAGTAACAAATCACTGTTTTAAGAAGCTAAGTTTTTTGAAGGTGCTTTCTTACACAATAGATAACTAAAAGGGGTTGTTCCCGTCACAGAAACCTCAACATGTGGGACAAGATGCCCAGAGGAGGCTGTCAGGGCATAGAGAATATGGTGGAAAAGTATTAAAAGGCTCTTCAGGAAGGCTAGAAAATGGTGAACATTTAGTGTGGTCATTGCTATAAAGGCTAGGGAAGAGGGGACAATATCATGTAAGGGCACAACTATGAACAAACTGCCACCTGGGGTAACTTGGAAAAAGAAGAATAATCAGGTAAGCTGGTGGATGTAGCTAAGAGTATTTCCAGGCAGACTGTTGAAAATACCAATAGCTTCTTTTAGAAACATAATAAAAGGTTGCAAGAGAAAATTGAGTTAAAAATGAACTGTTTGGTTTTCAAGCATAATTTAGAAGAAATACGGAAGACTTAGAACATTTTCTCCAGCTGACAAAATATTTTCAAAAGAAGAAATGGCCTCATGGAAAAGAACAAGTCTAGAGTACTTCCAGTAAAAGCATGCTCTGGGTCAAAATTAAATCAATAGTGTAACTGAAAGACTCTTTGTTTTGAAAGATTTAAAGTGGTGCTTGTAGACCCTTTTAGCTAAACAAAAGAGCCTCTAAAAATCTTAAGATGATGTCTCTCAGAAGTGATATGTCTCGAAATGAATTACAGATGTGACTTTGAGGCATAGAATCAACCTAATAATAGAAAACCCACCAAATTTTTAAGAGGATTGTATTAGTGAAAATAGGAAGATGTTAGACAAAGGATTAAAAATTTCAGTTACAGGGGCATCTGGGTGGCTCTGTTGGTTAAGCATCCGCCTCTTGATTTTAGCTCAGGTCATGATCTCAGGGTGGTGAGATCAAACCCTGTGTCTGGCTCTGGGCTGAGTGAGGACACTGCTTACGATCTTTTCTCTCCCTCTGCCCCTCCCCACCACCCCCATCCCCATTCCCCAGCTCACAGGAGTGTGTTCTCTCTCTCAAAAAAAAAAAAAAATTCAGTCAGTTACGATATGAATACATTCTGGGGATCTAATATCCAGCATGGGAACTGTGTTTAATAATATGGTATCTTATACTTGAAATTTACTAAGAGAGGAGATCTAAAGTGTTTTGCTACCAAAGGGGGGGGGGGGAAGGTAACAATGTGAAGTAACGAATGCATTAATTAGATTGATTGTAGTAATCATTTTACAATATATATTTATATCATATCATCACATCAGACTTTTTAAATATATACAAGTTTTTTGGTCAATTTTATCTCAAGAAAGCTGGAAAAAATAAAGATAAACGAATAATAAATAAAAAATCATTTGACTATTTATGTGAAGATTTATTCCTTGGCTCTCAATTCTATTCCACTGGCCTATATATCTGTCTTTACACCACTACTACACTGTTTTTTATATCATTATTATTGTAGTTTAGAACTATGTTCTGAAATAAGGAAACATGAATTCTCTAACTCTGTTCTGCTTTTTCAAGATTGTTTTGGTCCTTCGGCCAAATTTTAGGATGGGTATTTCTCTTACTGCATTACACACATTGTCATAATCTTTGACAAGGACTACATTGAATCTATAGATTGCTTTGGTACTTCGTCATCTTAAAGCTAATTAAGTGTTCTAATCCATAAACCTGGGATTTTTTCCCATTTATTTAGGTCTTCTTTAATTTCTCCCAACATTTTATAGTTTTCAGTGTACAATTCTCTTGCCTTCTTAGTTCATTCATAAGTATATTTCTAATGTTATTGTAAATGGAATTAATTTCTTAATTTTCTTCTCAAATTGTTCATTATTAGTGTATAGAAAAATAACTGATTTTGTGTATTAATTTTGTATTCTGAAATTTTTATGAATTCATTTATTAATTCTAACTCTTTTGGTAGAATCTTTGGGTTTTCTACATATCATGGCATCTGCAAAAAGAGATAATTTTGTTTCTTTCTTTCCAATTTGGATAACTTCTGTTTCTTTCTTTGGTCTAATTACTCTGGCTATACCTTCCAATACTATGTTTAATGAAAGTGTTGAGGTGCATTTGGGTGGCTCAGTCAGTTGGATGTCCGACTCTTGGTTTTGGCTTGTATCATGATCTCCTGCATGGGGGGATCAAGCCCCATAGTGGGCTCTGTGCTCAGCAGGGAGCCGGCTTGAAAGATTCTCCCCCTCTGTGCCTCCCCACACACATATGCATTCTCTCTCAGTCTCTCTCTCTCAAAAAGTAAGTAAATCTTTCTTTAAAGTGTTGAATATGGGCATATCTGTGCTTTTTTCTCATACTAGAGGGAAAACTTTCAGTTTTTCACCATTGAGTATAATGGTTGCTGTGGGTTTTTCATATATAGTCTTTGTTATGTTGAGACAGTGTTCTTCTATTTTTAGTTTGTTGAGTGTTTTGATTGTGAAAAGGTGCTGAATTTTGTTAAATACTTTTTCTGCTTTGATTGAGATAATCTTGTCTCCCCCCCTTTATTCTGCTAATGTGGTATATTACATTAGTTGATTTTTGTGGATTGGACCATTCTTGAAATTTAGGAATAAATCACACTTTGATCATGTTGTATCAACCTTCTAATATACTGCTAAATTTGGTTTGCCAGTATTTTTTTTGAGGATTTTTCATCAATATTCGTAAGGGATATTAGTGTACAGTTTCCTTTCTTGTAGTTTTTTTGTCTGATTTTGGTACCAGGGTGACTCTGGCCCCATAAAATGAGTTTGAAAGCATTCTCTCCTCCTCAGTTTTGGGGAGGAGTTTGAGAAGGATTGGTGTTAATTCTCTAAATGTTTGGTAGATTCACCAGTGAAGTTTGATTACTTACTGATTTTGATCATTTGAATTTTGATTACTGTTCAATCTCCTTAGTAATTATAGGTCCATCAGATTTTCTATTTCTTCACAAATCAGTCTTGGTAGGTTGTGTATTTTTAGGAAGTTGTCTGTTTCATCTTGCTTATCCAATTTGTTTACTAACCATTGTTCATACATGTCTTTTATAATCTATTTTTGCAACATTGATAGTAATGTTCCCACTTCCATTTCTGATTTTAGTCATTTGAAACTTTTCTCCTTTTATGTTTTTCCATGATCTAAATGAAGGTTTAAAGAACCAATGGTTGGTTTAGTTGATTTTCTTCTATTTTTTTTTCCTATTCTCTATTTCATGCATCTCTACTCTGATCTTTATATATTGTTCTCTCCTTCTGCTAGCTTTGTGTTTAGTCTGTACTTCTTTTTCTAGTCTCTTAATGTGTAAAGTCAATTTGAGATCTTTCTTCATTTTATTTTCTTTCTTCATTTTTAATGTGAGCATTCACAGCTATCATTTTCCCTCACAGCACTGCATAGCTGCATCTGGTAAGTTTTGGGATGTTTTGTTTTTGTTTTCATCTGCCTCAAGGTATTTCCTCATTTGACCAACTGGTTATTTAATAGTGTGTTGTTCAGTTTCCACATATTTATAAATTTTCCAGGTTTCCTTCTCTTACAGATTTCTAGTTTCATTCTACTGTGATCAGAAAAGATACTTTGTATAATTACAGCCTTATCGAATGTATTAAGACTTGTTTGTGTCCTTTCTATCCTGGACAATGTTCCACGTAGACTTGAGAAAAATGTGTATTCTGCTGCTTTTGGGTGGGTGTATGTGTCCATTGGGTTCAATTGACTTCTAGTGTTCTCGAATTCTCTATTTTTTTAATTGGTCTTTTATCTGGTTGTTCTATCCAATTGAAAGTAAGGTATTGAAGTCTTCAACTATTATTATAGACCTCTGTATTTTTCCCTTCCATTTTTCCCATGTTTGCCTCATATATTTTAGAGCTCAAAAGTTTAGCACATACATGTTTATAATTATTATATTTCCTTGCTGTATTGACTCTTTTATCAATATTTAATACTCTCATACTGATTCTTTTTTCAATATATAATGTTCTCCTTTGTTCATTTAACAGTTTTTGTCTTAAAGTGTATTTCATCTAATGTAAGTATAGTCACTTAAGCTCTCTTTTGGGTACTATACGCTCAGAATATCCTTTTACATCATTACACGGTCAATTTATTTTTGTCTTTAGATTGGGAGTGAGTGTCATGTAGAGATCTAAAAATTCCATGCTGCCAATTGATGCTGTTTAATTGGAGAATTTAATCAATTTATTTTTAAAGTAATTACTCATCAAGACTTACTTTTGCTATTTTGCTATTTGTTGTCTGTATGTCATTTAGCTTTTTTGTCCTTATTTCCTCAACTACTGCTTTCTTTTGTGTTTTGTTGACGTTTTGTAGTATCACATTGTGATTCTTTTCTCAATTCCCTTTGTGCATGTTCTATAATTTTTTTTTGGTGGTTATCATGGCAATTACCTATAACATTCTAAAGTTATAACAGTATAATTTGAATTGTACCAACGTAACTTCAATTGCACACAAAACCTCTACTTCTATACAGTTTCTTTCCCTTCCACTTACATCACTGATGTCACAGATTACAACTTTATATATTGTATATCCACTAACATACATTTATAATTTTTTGCATTTGTCTTTTAAATTCTGGAGTATATAAAAAGTGGAGTTACAAACCAAAATTAAAATAAAACCAGTTTTTATATAGGACTATATGTTTGCCTTGACTAAAGACCTTTATACCTTCATGATGTCAGGATACTGCCTAGGATCCTTTTATTTCAGCATGGAGGACCCTCTTTAGAACTTTTTATTGGGCAGTTTGAATGTTAATAAACTGTCTCAGTTTTTGGGTTTTTTTCTGGAAATGTCTTAATTTTTCCCCTCGTTTTTGAAGGATAGTTTTGCTATTTAGCAAAAATTGGAATTTAGTAAAATTTAGAATTTTAGTAGAATTTAGTAAAAGTTAGAAATTTTTAGAAATTAGAATTTTTAGCTGAGAGCTTTTTTCCCCCTCTCTTCTCATCAGTTTTACTAGATCATCCTGCTGCCCTCTGGCCTGCAAGGTTTCTTCTGATAAATTAGCCACTAATATTATTGAGAATCTCTCATACCCGACAAGTTACTTCTCTCTTGCTGTGTTCAAGATTCTTTCTCTATTGACATCTTGATTATAATGTGTCACATCGTGGATCTCTTTGAAATTTATCCTGCTTGGAGTTTTTTGAGTTTCTCATGTATTTAATGAAACTTAAGAAGGTTTTGGCCCTTATTTCTTCAAATAATCTCTCTGTATCCCCCCTTCTTCTGCACCTCCCATAATGCATATGTTGTGCTGCTTTGTAATGTCTCACATCTCTTGGGTCTGCTCACTTTTCCTCATTCTTTCTTCTTTCGGTCCCCAGACTTATTTCAATTTTCCTGCCTTATGGTCTCTCATAATTTCTACCACCTGTTCCAATGCTATTGAGACCCGCTAGTGATTATTGTAATTCAGTCATTTCTTTTTTTTTCCCAGTTCCAGAATCTTATTTCTTTTAATAATCTACCTCTGCGTTGATATTCTTACTTTGTGCATATACTGTTTCACTGATTTCATTTAGTTTGTGTTTGCTTTAGCCCTTAAGCGTATATAAGAGAGCTGTTTTACTGTATTTGTTTAGAAAGTTTGACGTCTGTGCTTCATCAGGGATGATTGTTACCAATTACTTTTTTTGAATGGATCATGATTTGCCATTTTTTTGTACGCCTTATGACTTTTTGTTGAAAATTGGGTATTTTGTAAAAAACAAAAAGAAAAAATCAATCCAGCTCCTTCTTCCAGCTTTTACATGCTCGTTTTGTGCCTGGTTAGTCATTGAGTAGCTGGGCATGTGGTGAGCCTAGGAATCAGCCCGAGGTGAAATCTTAGAGCCTTCTCAGGTCTTTTCTGAGCATGTGCCTTGCCCACCCAGACTCTCCTTGGGGCCTTACATGATCTACTGCATGTCTCCACCCATAATCTTTCACCTAGGTTTATGTGGGTCTATAGTCCCTGTGCAGCTTTCACAAGCAATGGTCACCTGTCTTTCCAACCCAAGATCTGAGTAAGACCAGATCTGGCAAGACACAGACCAGGTCTTCAGGCAGCCCCCAGACTGGTTAAGACATTGTGAGACTCTGCTCCTTCAAGGTCAAGAGAGGACATTATGAACTATGCTACTGTCTCTTTCTGACCAAGACCATGCCATGCAGAGAAGGCGTGAGGAAAGTTTTAGTAAAAACACCACAAAATTTTCCTATCATTTTGAATGCAGATTGTTCTTTACCGGGCATTTGTTTGGTTGCTGTAGACTTTTTTACTATTTTCCAGAGCCCCTATAAGGTTAGGTCAGCCAGTTTCTATTTTTTGTTTGTTTGTTTGTTTGTCTGTTGTCTTATGTTTCTTTGGGGGGAAACAAGGGGTTGAAACTTCCTAATTTACCATGTTGCTGACATCAATCCATTTTCTACATTTTAAGTGAGAGTATCTAGTACACTTATCCAACCCATATCTTACCATTGTATGCTGGACATTTGAGAGCAAATAACACCTTTTTTGTATACCAATCTTCAAATCAGGAGTATTGTACCAAGGGGCCCCATACACCTGCAGACCTGAGTCAAATGATGAGATTTAAACTTGGAGCTGTTGCCATAATGAAATGAGATGTTTGAAGGAGAAGTCCATGTGTTTTGCATGTGGGAGACACATGAAAGGTCATTGTCGGGGATAAACTATGGTAGATACTTTCCAAAATTGGCCAACCACTGCCCCTCCTGAAAAACACATGTTCTCTCTTGTACTCATCCTTCCATCTAGAAGTGGAGTGCATTTCCCTTCCCTTGATCTGAGATGGTCTTGCAACTTGTAAATAATGGAATGCAGTTGAGATGGTGCTCTTGGACTACCAAGCCAAGGTTTTAACAGATCTTCTATCTTCTACTTTGAACCTCTAATTCAGCTGTCATGTAAAGAATCTTAGGTTAAGTCACTGAATTTTGATAGACCACATAGAGACACAGGCTACATACAGTAGCATAAGGCTCCCCAGCTGAGGTTCAGCTAAATGCATGATAGGTCTACACTGTGTGTGCAAAGACCCACCCAGCCGAGCCCAGCTAACACCATATATTCGCTTTACCCTGAACCTTCACCAAACTAAAGAATCATAAGCAAAGAAAACTGGTTGTTATTTGGTCACTAAGATTTTTGGGGGGGAGTGGGAAAAACTCCTCCCCAAAATGCAGCATTGCCATATTATTTATCTGAGAAAACTAGCTTATTTTCCTCAACAGTTTAGACTAAAACATATTCATCTATATGGCTGACCGCAAAAAATTGACTCCTGTTTAAAACGAGACCCCTATATATCATGTCTTTTTCTTGTTAAATCTGAATGATAGAGAGGGAAGAGCATACATACATTTTGGGTAATCAAAATTTGGGGTTTTAAATTCTAGTTCTACCATTTATGTTGTGAGACTGTATTAAGTGATTTCATCTTTCTGACTTAAGGTTTACTATTTTTTTTTAAATATTTATTTATTTATTTGAGAGAGATTGAGAGAGGCAAGAAAAGAGAGAGGCAGAGCAGGGAGCCTGATGTGGGTCTTGATCCAGGACCCTGGGATCATGCCCTGAGTCAAAGGCAGAGACTTAACTGACTGAGCCACCCAGGTGACCCAAGGTTTACTATTCTGTAAACTAAAGACAATAACCCTGACACAGGTTTTTGGGACAATGAGATATGCTGATATGTGGAGTTGGGTCCATCTGTATGTCTGTGTAACCCACAAAATGACACACAGTGATGCTATTGTGTAAGACATGAAGACCAGCTCTGGGCACACACGGTGGGCACGTGGATGATGATAATTAGAGGATCCCTCTTCTGTGATCAGAGTGGTATTCTTAGACACTGAAATGACATCAGCCCTCAAATACAGGAGCCTATCTTAGTAAATGGACAGGTGTTTGGGTTATTAAGTTAATTAAATGGATAACGTGACTTTATACTTATAAAGGGATTGACAGTGCTTGTCTACAAAGTAAGCATTTAATGTTAACTAATATTATTGTTGTCATTGCTTTTATCATATTGACGAGGGATTTCATCTAATCACCTTCCGATCGCGCCTAGTGTTTATGTCAAGCCTCGTGTTAGGTCCCGGTCCCCTCATGCTGGTAAAGCCTTTTTGGAACTTGTCTTTTTCCCACAAGGGTAAGTAATAACACTCCAGTCTGTATCCCATGCCCAACAGACGCATCCAGTTCATTCTCACATCCTTGATTAGCCGTGCTTCCTCCCTACTGGAGACAGGCTTGCTCTTTGGCATAATTGAATGGCTTCATTACTATTAGTGTTTTCTAAAGATCAGAAACTTGGAGAAATGCTTGATCGCTACAACTAAAATGCTCCTAGGATGTTCGATTTCTTATCTTCCTCCCTTTCCTTCCTCTCTTTTCACTAACTTGATAACCTGCCATGTTCCAAGGAATATTTGGACAACAGAGTATTTTCCAGTTTTCTTTACCTTAATCAGGCAGTTATTTCTTTGCTCAGGCATTTTTTGAGTGTTAATGTGCTGAGATGTGAGTTTTGACCTGGAAGGTTTCATCCAAAGTCTTTAGGACACGCTTGATGTCACCATTTGGCTCTGGGGTCAGAGCTCCACATGTCTGAAGGGCTCCACCAAACAGCCTTCTACTAAGTGACCTGGATCCCTTGAGCTCAGACCCTTTGTATGTCTGACCAAATTTCCGGACTAACCGACAGGATTAGTTCTCTAATGCTGTGTAACAAATCACCCCAATACTCCATAACTTAAAACAACAATAATCATTTATTATTTCTCACAGTTTCCATGGGTTAAAAGTTGAAAAGCAGCATGGTTGGGTTGCTCTAATTTGGGGTCTGTCTTGAGGCTACTGCTGGGGCTGCAGTCATCTGAAGGTCTGGCTGGGGCTGGCGGCCCCACCTGCCAGAGGGCTCACTCAGGTGGCTGGCAGCTTGGTCCCAGTTATTGGTATGAGGTCTCAGTTCCTTCTCAGTGCCACATGGGCCTTCCTACAGAGCTTCTTGAGTCTCCTAACAATATGGAGGCTGGCTTCTCTCAGAGCAAAGGATCCTAGAGAACAAGGGAGAGGCTTCCAATGTATGTTGTGACTCAACCTAAGAAATCAAACCATCACTTTTCCCATATTCTGCTGGTCACATTAGCAGGCCCTAAAAGAGACTACACAGAGAGAATATGGGAAAATACTAAATTATTGGAAACCCTACTGAAGGCTGACCACCACACCATCACTGTGCTTCATTGGGTTTTCTGCAGA
>JAQQSY010001648.1:0-14219 GCA_028646535.1 Procyon lotor
ACAATTACGTATGAAAGAAGGAAGGGTAATCAGATAGATACAGGGACCTGACACACACCCCAAGTGACTCCTGTCTTCATCTATGGGGATTTCGCTCCTTAGGACTGCAACTCACTGTGCTTGTTTGGAATGTTAATATTTCCCCTTATGGATAGCTTAGGTTTACTTCATTGCAAAAATGAGTAGGAAAGACAATCTAGTAAGTCATCCCCTCAGATTATCTTCTCCAGACAGCTTATGTTTATTACGCAGCTACAGAAGACACGGAAGGGGTGACTGGAGAGAGAGAGAGAAAAGAAGGAAAACTAGCCATATAATTAATTTTAAGTCTGCAGTAATTAAAATTCAGAGTACAAGAGTGTTACCTTGTGTTCAGACACTGAGGCAGTGTTTTCAATTGCCTAGAAAAAAAAGGGTCACAAAAATATTATAACATATAAGAACATGTTTCACCTTATTGAGCATGCCCCATTCTCCTGAGAAGCAATCTGTCCAGCTGAGAACCATCATCTGTCACTTCTACCTGATTCACTTTCAACACTTTATTTCCACTTACCTTTAATTACATATCCATTACTGATTGCCACCTACTTCCTCCTTAATGTTCAAAGTCATAAAGATCTCACTCACCTTAATCCAGGCTTCTGAAATGATCTTCTCATATCTAACGGCTGACTTTATTACATCAAAGAGGAGAATAACACAGTCCTGACTGCTGTCTTCTTGATTTCCTGAAGAACTAAAAGTAGCAGAGGCAAAAAAAAAATCATTCTTCCACTTAGCAGAGAGGAACCTATGAAACCTGGGTTCCTATTACTAGCTAAGTGCCTGTTCCAAAGCCAACTTCATGTGTAAAATGGCTAATAAACTTGTACTGTAGTCTATCTAGGATTGATCTGAATTGCCGGGAGAATACACCCCACCCGTCCATGTATACATGTACACATACATTACATGTACCGCATACATATGATTTGAAGCACTATATAGTGGTACATGCAAACAATATTATTACCATTATTTGTAGTTGCAAGTATTAAGATCTACTGTCTTGGCTTCAGAATAAATGTCAGAAAACTTGCCTTTCCTATGTGAGAAAAAGGGTGGTAACCATTGAAGACATTATACCTTTGTCGTCCTTTATCTTTCAACTTGCTTTGGGAAGCCTGCAACCGTGATGGCAAAGTACAATGCTGCAGATCCAACTTCTCCCGGAGCTCAGAAATTACCTGTGGAAAATAAATATTAAGTTATATGTTCTGGTCATTTGTGGTGGATAGGCACAGTTCATTCTTTCAATAGAACAGTAACAATCCCCTGAAAGACTCAGTAAGAAGAATCACCAAATGTTAAACAAGGCTTTTTATTTTTTAAGATCTTATTTTTAAGTAATCTCTATACTCAACATGGGGCTCAAACTCAGAACTCCAAGATCAACAGTCACATGCTCTACTGACTGAGCTATGGGGTGCCCCTAGGTAAGGCATTTTGAAAAGGAGAGTTGATGAAAATAGTTAATGCAAGGAGAGTATGTCATGCCCTTCAAAATTCCAGAATTCCTTGAGTTATTACACTGAAATACCAAATAGAACAGTGTAATGGCTAATGTGCAACAATAAATCTGGCTAGTTCCATTCTATCACCTAAATACTCTCTGGATTAAGCAGCATTACCATTCCCTGGTTTGGGAACAGAGAAGAATTAGAAGCTATTAGTTTAAATAATGTACCTTGATGTATCTTCAACCAGGTACATCTCTTTTCCATTACTGACTTTCACAAGGGTACCATTGCTATACTCTGTACTCCCAAGGATCTAGCATGTGATTAGTGTTTGCTGATTAGGAAATTAACAAGGTACCTCAAGTGCGTCTGCAGCTGTTACAGAATGAAGAATGAACTTGATTATCACAGGTAAATCGTCCAGTTTGACAGATAACAGCCTACCCATCACCAACTGGCGGACCTAAACATAAAAAGCACAAAAACCTTAAATATTTTTATGCTAATACCTCAACCTAGTACTGACCTGTTAGGTTAAATTAGAAAACCTATTTTTGGGGTGCCTAGGTGGCTTAGTACTTAAGCATTTGCCTTTGGCTCAGGTCATGATCCCAGGGTCCTCGGATCGAGCCCCGCATCAGGCTCCCTGATCAGTGGGAAGCCTGCTTCTCCCTCTCCCACTCCTCCTGCTTGTGTTCCCTCTTTTACTGTGTCTTTCTGTCAAATAACAAATAAAATCTTTAAAACAAACAAACAAACAAAAACATTTCTCTCACTCAGTTTTCTCACTTGTAATTTAGGAGGAAAAACACCTCTTTTTATTTTCAATTTTATTCCAAATTACAAGCTTTCAATTGTTAATGCCACCATTCAAAAATAGGTCTTGGGGCACCTAGGTGGCTCAGTCAGTTAAGCGGCTGCCTTCAGCTCAGGTCATGATCCCAGGGTCCTGGGATCAAGCCCTCTCCCTCTGCCTGCCACTCTGCCTACTTGTGTCCTCTCTCTCTCTCTGTCAAATTAATATATAAAGTCTTAAAAAAAAAAAGAAGATGATAAATGTAAAAGTGTTATCATCTTACAATTTAGAGCCTGAATTTTCCACTGGCTGAAGGAAGACACATAAAATTGTTATTCCTATTAGGACCAGTGTGTAAATATTATGCAAGATAGAGATTTCCACTAAAACTTAATGCTCTGAAACAGAGCAGCAAACCCATCATACTATGACATATGAAGTTCATCAAAGAGAAAGAGATGAAATGTCATTCGATATCATTTCAAAAATTTTTAAGATTTTATTTCAAAGAGAGAGCGAGAGAGAAGACAAGCAGAAGGGAGGGGCAGAGGGAGAAGCAAACTCCCTGCTCAGCAGGGAATCTGACATGCAGCTTGATCCTGGGACTTTGGGATCATGACCTGAACCAAAGGCAGACACTTAGCCAATTGAGCCACCCAGGCACCCCTGTATTGTTTCAAAATTAAACTTTCAAACACAACTGCTTCAAAGCAATAACTGACTGACATTGGTTCTGGAATGTAACAAAGCTGGCTCTGTTTTTGGAAAGCAGAGTCCTTCCTACCTGAGACAGGAGCTTCGGGTCAAGTCGGAGGCTGGAAAGGACATCCAGGATAGGGACAGTGAGTGGAGTATTCTCCATTAAAAGTTCACTGTGAATGGTGCAAAAAGAGAAAAGCTGTGTAAAAAAAATTTTTTTTAATATTTTATCTATTTACTTGAGAGAGTGAGGACACAGGCAATGGTGGAGGGTGAAGGGAGAGGCAGAGGGAGAAGCAGACTCCCTGCTGATGAGCAGGGAGCCTGGTGTGGGGCTCAATCCCAGGATCCCGAGACTCTGGGATCATAACCTAAGCCAAAAGCAGGATGCTTAACTGACTGAGCCTCCCAGGCATCCCTAAAAATTATTTTGATTTTAAAAAAAAGTACATGCTTGGGCCATCTGGGTGGCTCAATTGGTTAAGCATCTGACTTTGGCTCAGGTCATGATCTCAGGGTCCTGAGAGTGAGCCCCACATCAGGCTCCCTGCTCAGCAAGGAGTCTGCTTCTCCCTCTCCCTTTGCCCACCCCCCATGTATGCTTGCGCGCTCTCTCTCAAATAAAATCTTAAAAAAAAAACAAAACATGTTCATTACAGAAAATTCAAACAACAGGGTAGAAATGAGAAGCCCTTTCCTCACCATCTCCACTACCCACAGGTAACCACTATTAAGTTGTGCATATAACCTTCCTGAGAAAAGGAAAAAGTAAACCTACAATTCCAGTGAAGTATGAGAAGTATGACAGATGTACATGCAAGGCATTACAGGAACACAGAATAGAGAACAGTGACAGATTCTAAGAAAAGGCTATGCAAAAGGACAAGTTGTAATTAGGCAGGCAAAGTGGATGGTATATTGCTACACCCAGAGGGAGCATCCTACCCAAAAGCACAAAGGTAAGAAATCAACGGACATTTCTGGAGGTGGCTTTGCAGGCAACTAAAGAAAAGTAAGTATTATAAATTGAATTTTTAAAAACTATTTTGGGGATAAGCAGGAAATTGCATTAAAACAGAAATCCTACTACGGAGAGATATTGTTCTCCCTTCTTTAATTACTGCCCTATCAAGTACTATTTTTCATGTAAGTGATAGTAAGCAATGCTCTTAGCAATGGGTCTGATGTGAGGTATATCAGAATGAATCATTTAGGGTCAAAAGAATGCAGATGTTTGATAAGATCCACAAATGATCTGGATATGGAGTCACAACTGAGGACTCCCTGGGTCGAAGACATGCTAATGAAACAGATGGATCGTGTTTAGGTCTCCAAAGACCAAGTTTATATGCTTAATCTTTTTTTTTTTTTTTTATTTGACAGAGAGAAACACAGCGAGAGAGGGAACATAAGCAGAGGGAATGGTAGTGAGAGAAGTAGGCTTCCTGCTGAGCAGGGAGCCTGATGTGGGGCTCGATCCCAGGACCCTGGGATCATGACCTGAGCCGAAGGCAGACGCTTAACGACTGAGCCACCCAGGCGCCCCTATATGCTTAATCTTAAGCCAGACTTCATATTCATAACCACTATACTATTTTTTAAAAAGTAGATGGGTCTACCCAAAAATATACTCATTATTACAAAAACAAGTCAAATCCCACACCTACTCATGGAAGATAGATACCATCCTCTTTTATATAAATAGGAATATATTACTACTACTGTTTTCAGACAAGATAGGGCATGTTTAGGGTGGTATGGTCGTAGACTTACTACTGTTTTCATTCTGCAATGTTAAGGCTCCCATAGTGGGAGTTTACCCACCTGAGTTCTTTCCCCACATCAGCATGCTGGGAATCCCCTAAGATCTCAGGTAGGCTGGTGACAAAGTCATGCTGCAGGTACAGTGGAGCAATACTGATCAGCTGCATGAGCTTTGTGGTGAGATCCTGCAGTGGAGAAGACTGTTAGAATTGTTGCACACTATCCAGGACAGAGAAAGATTTCCTCCACATGACATGTAGAGATGGAATTATTTTATGTACCATACGGCACCTATACATACATTCAAACTCAAAGCCTAAATACAGAGGTCAATAACCCAGAAATTTTCACACATGGGATAGTACACAGAAAACAAGTAAGGTGGATGGCATATCATCTAGTATACTTTACTTCATTTAAGATTTCATTTATTGATTTGAAAGGAAGTGGGGGAGGGACAGAGAGAGAGAGCATGAGCAGGTGGAGGGAGAAGCAGACTCCCCACTGAGCAGGGAGCCTGACATGGGGCTGTACCCAGGCCACTGGGATCATGATCTGAGCAGAAGGCAAATGCTTAACTGACTGAGCCACCTAGGCACCCCTACTTTATTTCATTTAATCTTTGCAACTCTATGGAGTCTGTGGGACAGTTCCTTTTTTTTTTTTTTTTTTTTGAAGATTTTATTTATTTAACAGAGAGATTGAGAGTGAGTACACGTAGGCAGAGCAGCAGGGAGAGGGAGAGGGAGAATCAGGCTACGGAGTAGGAAGTGGAGTAGGGAGCCCAATGCGGGGACCAGTCCCAGGACCCTGGGATCATGACCTGACCCGAAGGCAGCCGTTTAACCGACTGAGGCACCCAGGCACAACCAACATGGGGCTTAAACTCACAGCCCAGAGATCAAAAGTCACATGCTCCACTGACTCAGTTAGGCATCCCAACAATTCCCATTTTTAAAAGGTGAGGATATGTGTTGCCCAAAGACACACAGTAAGTACAATATAGTAAATACACAATAATACAGAATTTCAGTCCACATGAAATTCCAAAACTCATGTTCTTCCAAATAAAGCTTTAGCCTTGGAATCCCTGACAAAAATTAACAGAATGATTTAAAGAACTCTGAAAAGAAATAGGCCCTACACACTAGGCTTGAAACAGATTCAATTTTACCAAGGTGCTTAATAACAAATCACATAATTGTAAAAACTTCCTAACATTTTCCTCATATGTAATCAAATTAAACATTTCCAGCATGGTAGGTTGGTCTGGGATCTTATTCCTTTTGAGAAATAAAACACAGTCATCTGTGTACTTTGAAAGCTACTTAATTTCTTTCCAAATATTTATTTAATAGCTATCTAGTCATCATAATTAGAAAAACTTCTTTCTTTTTTCCTGGAGAAATTTAAAGGGTGACATATCCATGATTCTCAAATTATGAAAGACAAAAAAAAAGCTAATAAATAGAAAAATGTGAATTTTCAGTTTAGAAAAGAAAAAAAAAAACAAAACACTGCAAATTGCAATAGTTTGATTAAGTGTGGAAAACAGACTCACAAAATCCAAGAGTCAGAACAAGCCCCCAAGCCTACCTTGCCATCCACAATTCTGTCAAGCCATTTCAGTTGACTGATGATGAGTCTAGGCATGTTAAGTCCATCACTGTTCACACTGATATGTTAGGATAAGAAGACAGAAACTTAGGTTTTCTGATTTACACAACAGCAAACATTAATAGCGCACAAGCCATTTCAGACATTCAATTAACACTTACTGAATGTTTACATATTGCATCCTACGTTAGACACACAGATGATACAGGAAAAGCATGACACATACATGTTAAGGCAGAAGAAGACACACTAAATTGTTAACAGTGGATACATCTGGGGAAGGTTTAGAAAGGTTAAGGAAGGTCTGGAGAGTGTTTTTAATAACAATGTAAAGAAAAAAATAAAGGCAATAAACTTGAACAAACAACAAGAAAAATTTTAAAAGTTAGAAAAGTGTTAAGTATTGAAAAAAGCAAGTATATACTACTTTGGAAACACAGAAGGTCAAATTAGACCATGTTTGGGAAAATATTGAAAACCATTTTTAGATGAAGAAATGCTGGGGGCACCTGGGTGGCTTAGTTGTTTGAGCATCCGACTCTTGGTTTTGGCGCCTGTCATGATCTCATGGGTCGCGAGATCAAGCCCCGCAAAGAGCTCCATGCTCAGTGGGGAGTCAGCTTGAAGATTCTCTCTCCCTTTGCCCCTCCCCCCACCCATGTGCATGCTTGAATGTGCACAAGTGTGCTCTAATGAAGAAATAAATCTTACAAAAAAAAAAAAAAAAGAAGAAAAGAAATGTTGGCTTAGTTATTATTATTTCCCCCCAAATGACAGCATCTGCCTTTCTCCTCTTATGTCTCAAGTTTTGGACTACCTCCAGTTTTTTTCTTGGCAGCATTCTCAGTTTTTGTTTAGTGCAGTCAAATTTAACTGCTGAAAAAGATATAAAACAGCTACGTGAGCCGTTCAGGCAAAGCACAAATTTGTGAAGATCTATCTTTAAGTGTGTTATTACTATATACAAAATCTAGAAATATTAAAAACGAGAAAGTAAAAATGACCTATAATCCTGTCCTCCAGAGGTGTCTGTTATTAATATGCATATGTATATGTATGGATAGCATGGTATATGTATTTTTTAAAAGATTTTATTTATTTAAGAGAGAGAAAGAGAGGACACATGCACATAGGTGAGGGGGGGTTGGGAGGGAGGACCAGAGGAAGAGGGAGAGAAAATCCCAAGCAGACTCCAACTTGAGCATGGAGCCCAATGCAAGGTTAGATCTCACGACCCTGAGACCATGACCCCATTCAAAAACCAAAAGTCTGACGCGTAAATGACTGAGCCACCCAAGGGACCTTGTTTTTTTTTTTTAAATAAAATACTGGGCTAAACTATAGATACTGATTTGTAACCTTTTTTTTTTCCCAATTAATGCAAGGCATTAAATAGTCCTCTGTATAATTCTTAATGTTCACATAATATTCTATTACAGGGCTGTACTTCATTTACTTAACTAATCCCCTAGAGTTAAACATCTCAGTTGTTTACAATTTTTTGTTAAATAGTAATCTTATTCATTACTGTTTTCACTCATTTATCTACTTTAGGATAAATTAGAAGACATGGTTGAGCATTAAAGAGTATATAAAATCTAAGGTTTTTGTTTTTTTAAAATTTTATTTATTTATTTATTTGACAGAGAGAGAGATCACAAGTAGGCAGAGAGGCAGACAGAGAGAGGAGGAAGCAGGCTCCCCACTGAGCAGAGAGCCCGATGTGGGGCTCAATCCCAGGACCCTGAGATCATGACCTGAGCCGAAGGCAGAGGCTTTAACCCACTGAGCCACCAAGGCGCCCCAAATCTAAGGTTTTGATACACACAACCTATTGCCCTTCGGAATGGCTTGAACCAACTGATTATGTTTATCAGCAATGTATAAGCATGCCTGTTCATTACACTCAATAAGGGAGATCCTTTGAGAATGGAAAAAATGTATGTATTATTTTAAATTTGTATATTTGATTATTAATGAAACTGAGCATTTAGAAAAAAATGCTTGATGTTATTTCTTTGTGTATTGTCTGTGACCTTTTTCTACTTTTCTATTAGGTTGATTTTTTTCCAACGTAGTTATTTTTTAAAGCAAATTATAAAGAATTTAGTGTCTATACACTATTAAATTGAAAAGGTAAAGAATAGTATTCATAGAACATCTGATTCCAGGCAATTGGTTTCCCTCTTTGGAGACAACCACTATTAATAGTTTATTGTGTATCCTTCTAGGAACATGCAGCCATATACATAGATGAAATTTCAAAAAAAAAGACCCCAGCAAAATTTTAGCAGTCAATTAACAATTTGGTGTCATGATCAATATTACTTTCAGAGAAACCAATGATGTTTCAGAGTAATCTTTTCAGAGAGAAACTTAAGCACATAAAGGTAATTTAAGCATTCCAGAATAATTCCACTTACTTTTCAAAAAGAAATTCTGGCAACTTTTCAAATAAGGTTTTGATAATGGCAGGCTAAAAAAGAAAACATAAGGAGTTAGGAGATGGTCTTTAAATACACAAAAGAAATATATAAACAACCACAATTTGCTCCAACAAGAGCTCTTGGAGGAAAACCCTGCTATAATTTTTTTTTTAAGATTTTATTTATTCATTTGACAGAGAGAGAGATTACAAGTAGACAGAGAGGCAGACAGAGAGAGGGGGGGAGCAGGCTCCCCAATGAGCAGAGAGTCTGACACAGGGCTTGATCCCAGGATCCTGAGATCATGACCTGAGCCGAAGGCAGAGGCTCTAACCCACTCAGCCACCCAGACACCTCTGTTTTTTTGTTTTTTTTTTTTAAGATTTTATAAACCCTGCTATAATTGAAATACTCTTATTTTCAGAATGGCCACTTGAATGCTACCTACATTTTGAACATAAGCTGTTGGGACACAGAGACTTGTCAATGATATGTCTCCTAAAAAATTACCAAATGATTATGAAGGTAGTATTAAAATAATCAGATTATCAAAAAGATTACTAAACATGACAACTATTAACCCATGAAATGCAGACTTAAGGTTATCAAATAGTTTGTAAGAAAAGAAGATTTCTCTCCAGAGGAATAAGAGGGCTCTTAAATAAAAGGTAACTAAATTATATCGAAGATTTCCAAAGAAAAGGAAGGGATAGGAGTACGGGAAGATTCACAGTGGGAGAGAAGAAGAGAGAAAAAATGGAGGACAGGGTAAGACAAGACTTTCCATTGTAAGTTTTTATAATTTGAAACATTTAAAACTTGTTAAAGCATTGTCTATTCAATATATTAAAAGAGAAGAGGAGGAAAAGGGCAAAATCAAGTTAATCAGCAAGTAGAAAATGAAATGGGAGTGACACAGATGTGAATATAGCAGAGATATGTAAGGTACTCAGAGCACAAGGGAGGAAGCTTTACAAATCAGGAACTAGTGGCTGACGGAATAAATGAGATTCCAAAGAAACGTACTGAGCTAATTAGCTCAGTCCAAAGCCGCAGTAATTGCCCTTCCAGATGCTTATCAGCAATGAGGCTATAGTAAACTACTGTAAACCCATACTCCCCGTTAACTCTGATAGACCCTGAGCTCGGGCATATTTATACTTGGGCATACACCACAAATCATGTCCATCAAACGTTCGCAGAAAAAGTGACACAGTCTCACCTGTAATACGTCAATTCCCAGAAGCAATTTAATAAGGCTCTTAGAGTAAGATGTGCCTATGCTGTAAAAAAAAAAAAAAGATTTGTTTTCTATTTATTTTCCACGTTTTAATGTTTTTATCATCCTTTCTTCATAAAATTGGTTAAATATACAATTTTTTAATGTTTTTAAAGTTTTTGTTTTTAATTTTGTTTATTTGTCAGAGAGAGAGAGAGAGAAAGCACGTGAGCCCACAAGCAGTGGGGAGCAGCAGACAGAAAGAGAAGTAGGCTCTGCAATGAGCAAGGAGCTTGATGTGTGACTCGATCTCAGGACCCTTAGGAACATGACCTGAGCCGAAGGCACACACTTAACTGACTGTGCCACCCAGGCATCCTTGCTCTTTTTTTTTTTCCCCAAAGTATTTATTTATTTATTTATTTTATTATGGTGGGGAGCGGAGAGAGCGAGCATGAGTGGGGGAGAAAAAGAGGGGGAAAAGGGGCGCCTGGGTGGCTTAGTGGTTAAAGCCTCTGCCTTCGGCTCAGGTCATGATCTCAGGGTCCTGGGATCGAGCCCCGCATCGGGCTCTCTGCTCAGCAGGAAGCCTGCTTCCCCCTCTCTCTCTGCCTACTTGTGATCTCTCTCCTCTCTGTCAAATAAATAAAATCTTTAAAAAAAAAAAAAAAAGAAGAGGGGGTAAAAAAAGATAATCTGAGGCAGACCCTGAGCTGAGCACAGAACCTGACGCAGGGCTCAATCTCACAACTCTAAGATCAAAAACAGGAGTAAGACGCTCAACCAACCGAGTCACCCAGGTGCTCGGAGAAGATGATTCTTAAACAGGGAGAAGTAGAGAGTTAAAATTCTATCAACACAGATGAGACACACTCTAGAAAACATTCTGGTTCTTAGTCTCATAAACATAAATTAATCATTTAAAGGTTAGGTTAAAACTGAAGATAAAACAGTTATAAGTAAAAAGTGAAATTCAAAAAAATTGCATTCTCCCCCATCTGTATCCCCCAATCCAGCTAGTATAACAGATTAAATGTCAGCAAGATTCCAAGCCTCCAATTCACACCTGGCTTCCTCATCCTGCAGACGTTCACATGACAAAAGGCAGCTCCTGAAACTGTCTTGGTCCTCAATGTAAGACTCCAGGCCACTAACAAATTCTTCTATTATCTTAATGATATTGAAAAAGAGTAAGATTACCAGTTTGACATTTGCTGTAGGTTAGCTAAAAAATCATTCTAGTCCATTCAACTTTATGCCAACATCTTAATATTCCCAATTCCATAGTGCTGGCAAAAGCAAAAGTACCAAGAAGAAACACATACTTTGGGATAAGAAGGGTGTTTCCTCAGAGTCTGAAAGAGCTTCTTTTGGAAAACAACTTGATCCACAGCTAAGAGGAAAAAACAGTTGATCACCAGAGTCTTTAATATCTCGCACCATAGTTTTACTTTCCTCAAGATGTAAGTTTCCTATCTTATGAAACCAAGAAGGATATTTTTAACTTAATTTCAGAGCCAAATTTTCTAAACCCATGGTAAAA
Organism: Procyon lotor; assembly: GCA_028646535.1. NCBI lineage: Eukaryota > Metazoa > Chordata > Mammalia > Carnivora > Procyonidae > Procyon > Procyon lotor. Next base: position 11,567 of record JAQQSY010001648.1, read on the forward strand.
CAGATTTAGTTTTGACGGAGGAGAGCTGCTAAGTATGCTAAAAAAGATAGAGAATAATGGAGTAATCTATGCCCTAAAAGCAGGGCTTTAAAAGGCTTTATAAATTTTCTTCTGAAATTACTCTGACACAGATCTAATCACTCTCCTGAGTATTAATTTATTTTTCCACAATAAAACAAAAAGTATTATTGGCATATGACATTAAAAAAATAGAATTACTTTTTAAAAATTAAAAATTAGAAATTAAAATTACTTCACTTAACATGCATTAATCAGAACTAAAGACTATAAAAATACTCTCTAAAAAGCAATATCATTGTCAGCTTTGTCTCGAGATAGCTGGTGATCCCATTTTTAATTTTCACTGCCTCTCTATTTCAGAAATCCATGATTCAGTTCTGAGCCCTGCACCAAACCCAGAGAAAAGATTTAAATTAAAATATTACTTAGTTGATTCTGACTCTCTCCTGTTTTAAGAATAACTCCTGATGTTTTAAGAAGCTTTACAAAAATACTGTTGTTTTCTTCAACTTCATTGTGAACATGAGATTTCCTGGTCTTCTTGGAAAGTGGCTGCTTCCTGGATTCTGAAAACAGACAATATTTTCAAGAGTGTGACAAACAGTAAAGATTAAAAATGTAAACCCTATACAATAACCCTAAGAGGAAAACCGATGGCTTTTGAAGAATTACACTGGAATTGATGCTGTAGTAAAATTTTATCTTTAACAATGCTTACAAACAAACAAATCAACAAACAGGATTATTTCTGCCTATCGCATTTTTTTCAAGATTTTATTTATTTATTTATTTGACAGAGAGAGAGAGAGAGAGAGAGAGAGAGAGAGAGAGAGAGAGAGAACACGAGCAGGGAGAGTGGGAGTGGGAGAAGAAGGCTTCCTGCCAAGCAGGGAGCCCGATGTGAGGCTCAATCCCAGGACCCTGGGATCATGACCTAAGCAGAAGGCAGACACCGAATGAGCCACCCAGGTGCTCCCCCATTGCATTTTCACTTGAAGAATTAAAAACATGCCACTTCTAACAAAAATAGCCATGGAAATGTTTTCCACTCAAATTCTAAAGCAGTCAGTGTGCCTCAAGATGTTGTCTGCAAACCAACGGACTCGAATCACTGAGAAGCTTATTAAAAGCACATTCTAGGGGCGCCTGGGTGGCTCAGTTGGTTAAGCGTCAGCCTTTGGCTCGGGTCATGATCTCAGGGTCCTGGAATGGAACCCCACATCAGGCTCCTTGCTCAGTGCAGAGCCTGCTTCTCCCTCTGGCTCCGTGCTCAGTGAGGAGTCTGCTTCTCTCTCCCTCTGCTCATTCCTACCCCCATCTTGTGTTGTCTCTATCAATAAATAAAATCTTTTAAAAAAAAATAGGGGTGCCTGGGTGGCACAGTGGGTTAAAGCCTCTGCCTTTGGCTCAGGTCATGATCTCAGGGTCCTGGAATAGAGCCCTGCGTCAGACTCTCTGCTCAGCGGGGAGCCTGCTTCCCCCTCTCTCTGCCTGCCTCTCTGCCTACTTGTGATCTCTCTCTCTCTGTCAAATAAATAAATAAATCTTTAAGAAATAAATAAATAAAATAAAAGCACATTCTTGGTTCACATCTTATAATTACTCAATTAAAATCTTGAGGATGGGGCCTGGGAGTCCGAATTTTTAAAAAGTTTTCCAGGGGAGCCTGGGTGGCTCAGTCGTTAAGCATCTGCCTTCGGCTCAGGTCGTGATCCCAGGGTCGTGGGATTGAGCCCCGCATCGGGCTCTTTGCTCGGCAGGGAGCCTGCTTTTCCTGCTACCATTCCCTCTGCTTGTGTTCCCTCTCTCACTGTTTCTCTCTGTGAAATAAATAAAATCTTAAAAAATAAAAATAAAAAAATAAAAAGTTTTCCAGGTAATAATCTTGATGTACACCAAAGTGTGAGAACCAGTGATCTTTTTTTTTTTTAAGATTTTTTATTTATTTATTTGACACAGAGAGAGAGAGATCACGAGTAGGCAGAGAGGCAGGCAGAGAGAGAGGGGGAAAGTAGGCTCCCTCCTGAGCAGAGAGCCTGATATGGGGCTCGACCCCAGGACGCTGGGCGCTGGGATCATGACCTGAGCCAAAGGCAGAGGCTTAACCCTCTGAGCCACTCAGGTGCCCCTCTTTTTTTTTTTTTTTAGATTTATTTACTTATTTATTTATTTGAGAGAGACAGCAAGAGAGGGACTACAAGCAGGGGGAGTGAGAGAAGGAGAAGCAGGCTCCCCGCTGAGCAGGGAGCCTGATTCGAGGCTCAATCCCAAGACCCTGGGACCATGACTGGAGCCAAAGGCAGACATCCAACGACTGAGCCACCCAGGTACCCAGAACCAATGATCTTTTTTTTTCTTTCCTTTTTTCTTCTTTTCTGAGTATCTTTTTTTATTAACATATAATGTATTATTTGCCCCAGGGTACATGTCTGTGAATCGTCAGGCTTACACCTTTCACAGCACTTATCATAGCACATACACTCCCCAATGTCCATAACCCAGCCACCCTATCCCTACCCCCACACCTGCCAGCCACCCTCAGTTTGTTTCATGAGTCTAGGAATCTCTTATGGTTTGTCTCCTTCCCATCCTATCCTGTTTCATTTCTCTCCCCCCCCACCCCCCCAACAAC
>JAQQSY010001649.1:0-14217 GCA_028646535.1 Procyon lotor
GGAAGTGGGCAAAGCTAGAGACGGGGACGAGGAACTCCAGGCTTTCCAGACTGGATCCGACCAGTCTGTGATCCCTCCAGCTGGACCTCTAGAGGAGCCCAGGCAGGTGAGAATGGGGACTCAGACCGGCTTGGAGAGGCGGCCCGGGCTCCCGAACGTGGCCCTCTGCTGCCCCCTTGTGGCTCAGCCTGGGGAGAGCGCGCCAACACTCCCACACCTGTGCTCAACCTCCAGGACCGCTCAGTGGCACCAAACGGGATCCTTCTGTCTTTTCACCCAGGTTGTAGGAACAGAGCCACGGCAGACGTCACTGCAGGGAAAGGGGGGGGGGCACTGATTTGGGCTGGGAGAAGGTTGGGGAGTCTCTCCCTACAGAGAGCCTAATCCAAATAAGCTTCTCCTTCAAGCGTGCAGAATATACCAACAATGACGGTATCTTTTTCTGAGCTTGCCCGAGGAAGGAACTACAAACCGGAAAAATCCTCTTCTTTGGAATGTTTTTCAGAATCTGCATTTTGCTATTCTGATCATTTTATGGATGGTAAACTGATTAGGTACTGAGTGTTGTGATCTCAGAAATGTGTTGCTGCTTGTTGATGAGCAGATGGCACTGTCCACATGGAGACAGAAGGTCCCATTTGAAATTCATGTCGAATTGTCACTCAGGGTTAAGTAGTCCTTTACATTCTATAAATAAGCCCTACTTAAAACGAGAAAATGAAAACTCAATCCAAACTTCTAAATTGATTTCAATGGATCGCAGGACTGAATACTTCCTTTGTGTTATAAAGCACATTTCTTTTTGTCTCACTGTGTCTTTTGCCCTTGAATATGACATTTGCCATGGATTCTGAAAGTGCCTGAGAGCGTGCTTTCCGAGAACCTTATTAAGGAACGTGTCACGGGCAATGGTGCTCCTGCCGCTGAATCACAGGATCGTGGGGCATTCCATGTGGAAGGAGGGTTGGAGAACTAGATTCTCATTTTTGGTTTTGTCTCTAAAATAGAATTTCCTTCACTTGGCCACAAGCAGCAGCCAGATGCTCAGAAATGTGAATAATTTCAGGTTCTCCCAATATTACTCAGTTTTATTCCAACTTTATTTGAACTGAAAAGCAAAGGGAGAGTATGTATTAATTGGCGGCTTTGTATCAAGTGCAAAGATGGGCATTTTGCATCCCTGAGCTCGTTGACCGTTAGTTACTGTGATGGATTGGCAGAGGCTGCTCATTTATCTGTTGTTGTGTGACAACCATCTCAAATCTGAATGGCTTAAGTAACCCTTCTTTTTTCATCACAATTTTCATGAGTTGACTGGGCTCAGCTGGTGATTCTTACTTGGACTTTGTCATGGGACAGCAGCGAGGCAGTAGCTACAAATGGAGTCCCTCTGAAGATGGAAGATAGACTGATATCCAAGATGGCGCCCTCACCTGACTGGTGACCAATGCTGGGAACCATGGAGCCATCCAGCAGAATGCCTGTGCATGGCCTCTTCTTACAGCATGATGTGTGGGTTCAGAGAGAAGGTGTCCCAAGAGGAAGCATCCCAAGAGAAAGAAAGTAGGAGCCCCTGGGCCGATTGAGGACAGTGCTCAAACTTGGGAAGTCTCATTTCCATTGAATTCTATTAGCCAAAGCAGGCATGTAGCCAGTCCAGCGTCAACAGAGTGGAGAAATAGACCCCACCTCTTGAAAGGGGACTGGCAGAGAAGTAAGGGGATGAGAGATTTTGCTGGGTCCTATAGAGGAAATGCAATCTTCTATAAGTTACAGATCTTCCGCATGTAAATTGTGCTTACCACTCCCCCCGAGGATGTCAGGATCTCAGCTCATCCCACTAGAGCATCGGCTAAAGCAGACCCAGATATGATAATCCCCCTCTGGGCAAGTCCTTGAATCAACATCTTGAGAACAATTTACCCCACCCCCGCCAGCAACCCTGGACTAAAGGTACAAAGCATCACCTGTATTCTCATCAAATAAACAACAGGGACAAGAATTCCTTCAATAGGGGCGCCTGGGTGGCTCAGTCATTAAGCTCAGGTCATGAACCCAGGGTCCTGGGATCGAGCCCCCGGGCTCTCTGCTCAGCAGGGAGCCTGTTTCTCCCGCTACCACCCCCCCCCCCCGCTTGTGTTCCCTCTCTCGCTGTGTTTCTCTCTGTCAAATAAATAAAATCTTAAAAAAAAAAAAAAAGAATTCCTTCAATAGATAGTCCTGCCAAGGGGACAAAAATCAGGAGGTGCATAGTAATTACGGGTCCATAGTGATTCTGAAATCCAGTTGGGGACATGGGACCAGTGTTTTGATTTGAGGTCGTACCTGTTTCCTCCCTGGTTGTGCTCAGTGTTCTTGGATCTTGGAATACCCACCAGTTTTCTCCAAGAAGTAGCCTGAGTTTGCAGCTGAGTGTGGTCATCAGCCTGCTCTCTGCCCATATGATGCTGGACGTCCATTTTTAAGAAGACCTTTTCCATTTTGGACTATTTCTGTCCAAGCAGAGTTTCTGATGATATAACAAAAATAATAGCAATAGCAACTCACTAAATTACTCTTATAAACAGTATGGGCTTATAACTGACTTTACTGAGGTTTAATTCATTAGAAAAAGTCACAAACAACTCTTTTTCAGATATCCTTCTGGCTTGAGCTCAGAATCACAGCGCTATGGAGAAATATCCTTACGTTTCTTTTCTTTTCTTTTTTTTATATGTTATTTATTTATTTGAAAGAGAAAGAGATCAGAAGTAGGCAGCAAAGCAGGCAGAGAGAGGAGGAAGCAGGCTCCCTGCTGAGCAGAGAGCCCCATGCAGGGCTCCATCCCAGGACCCTGAGATCATGACCTGAGCCGAAGGCAGAGGCTTTAACCCACTGAGCCACCCAGGCGCCCCGAAATATCCTTACATTTCTTAAAAGCCTTTTTTGTATAGCCGAGGGGGTCTATGGACAGTCTGTATTTCTCTTTCTTGAATCTTAACAAAGCATGATTCAACCACACACTTGAGATGATCTTTACCCTGTGGACATCTCTTTCTCCTTCTCCTCCTCTGCCTTCTCCTCCTCCTCCTCCTCCTTCTCCTTCTTCTTTTTGGTAGCTTTTCTCTGCCTGAAATGGCTGGTTATGAAAAACAATTTTATTTTTGAACCTGGAATGTCCTGGATTCTTTCTGTTTCTTCTAAATTCTTCTAGAACAGTGAACAGTTAATTTTTTTTTCCCAAAACTTATCTCTCCTAGGGGTTCCTGGGGGGCTTAGTCAGTTAAGCATCTGACTTTGGCTCGGGTCATGATCCCGGAGTCCTGGGATCAAATCCTACATCTGGTTTTCTGCTTAGTGGAGAGTCTGCTTCTCCCTCTCCCTCTGCCCCTCCCCCCTGTTTGCGCGCTCTCTCTCTCTCTCTCTGGCTCTCCCTCAAATAAATAAAATAAATCTTTAAACTTAAAAATAAATAAAATCTTCAATAAAGCCTATAAAAGCTCATCTCCTTCTATGTATCACATGTGGCTAAAAGAAAAATCTGATGCAGCCACCATGATGTTCACTAATTGTTTTAGGTGAACCCATCAGATTGCTATTTGTATATTGTCTTTTTCACATAACTGTTAGCGTCATGTTTTTCTTCCGTTTTCTGTGAGCCCGTACCATGTTTCTGCAGCCGCCTGGGATGATTTGCTTTTCGCCCTTCTGGATTCCACTGTAGTCTCTTCAGGCTCTTCAGCCCTGTCTTGGAGCCAGTGACACGTGGTTTGGGGTTTCGTTGCAGCCATGGGCATCCTTGGTCTGGTGCCAGTTTCCGTCCTGGCCATCCACTATTGTATGAGAAAACACCATCAGACCTTCTGGCTTAAAATTGTAATTTATTTGTTGTTGTTCTTGGGAGCCTGTGAGCTGCCTGGGCTCTGGTGAGTGCTGTTTACCGGGGACCCCCATGCTGCCTCACTCGGACAGAGGTGGGGGCTCCCGGAAGGTCAGGTGGCTGGACCTCTAAGGTGATTTGCTTACACGCTGGCAGGTGGTGACACAGGCTGCTGGCTAGCAGCTCAGCGAGGGCTGCTGAACGGCGCCCTTGAGAGTTCTTGAGCTTCTCATGACGTGGAGTCTGGGTGCTGAGTGCGAACGTCCCAAGAACAATGGCCCCAGGAGGTAGGACGCGGATGTGGCCAGTCCAGTGAAGGGCTCTGCCTGCACCTTGCACGGGGTCACTTCCGCTGAGCCCACAGAGATGGGTTTTATCTCAAATTCGGTTACTACAAGATCACATTGCAGAAAAGCTTGTCGGATGGGAGATACTTTTGTGGCCAACCTTGGGAAATTTAATATGCCGTAGAGGCACGGCTCTCAGATTTTATACATAAGAAAAGAAACATAAACGTTTTGCATTATTTCCCTTACTCAAGGGCTTTGCTCAAGCACTTGTCTTCTGTCATCCTCATTTCTCCATTTCAGACAAGTCACTTCTGTCACCTAAGAGTGTGGTCTAATCTCCCCTATCTTAAGGTGAAAGCTCTCAAGTCCGTATCAACCTTCCGCTAACTCCCCATCTCTGCTCCTCCTCAGACCAAGCTCCATTTCTGTCCATTCTTTCTTAAACCCACTCATCAGGTGCTGCCTCCTCTCTACCGACCCTCTCATCAATCTCACCAAACTGTCACTTTACTAAAACCCAGTGGTTACCAGACCTGTCAGTAACACCTGATAGAGTTGACTTTTCCTCTAGTAAACACTTTTCTATTTAGCTTCCCCAACATCAAGTTCACATAGTTTACTGGCTGCCTCATGGGCCAATCTTTTTCTCCTCCCTTAGTTTCCTCTTATTTCATAATCTTAAAATATTGGAGTACCACAAATCTCGGCGTTTAGTTCTGTCTCTTTTATTTTAAAAATCATATTATTGTTCTCAATGGCATCACCCAATATCATGGATTTGTATATCTTCTATATGCTGATGTCCCCCTGATTTTATCCTCAGCTTGGACCTTGACCTGAACACACCCGAATATATATCCAATGGATCACTCACCATCTGCAATAATGTCCAGCAGGCATCACATAACACACTTAATAGGCACAAAATTGAACCCCTATATTTATTCCCCAAAGTTCCCTCTATAGGGACTCCTGGGTGGCTCAGCCAGTTAAGCATCTGCCTTTAGTTCAAGTCATGGTCCCAGGGTCTTTGGATGGAGCCCTGCATCTGGCTCTCTGCTCAGCAGGGAGCCTGCTTCTCCCTCTCCCCCTCCCCCCATGCATGCTCTCTCTCTCTCTCTCTCTCTCTCTCTCTCTGGAATAAATAAATAAATCTTTCAAAAAATTTTTCCTCTGGGGGTGCCTGGGTGGCTCAGTGCGTTGAGCCGCTGCCTTCGGCTCAGGTCATGATCTCAGCGTCCTGGGATCGAGCCCCGCATCGGGCTCTCTGCTCGGCGGGGAGCCTGCTTCCTCTTCTCTCTCTGCCTGCCTCTCTGCCTACTTGTGATCTCTCTCTGTCAAATAAATAAATAAAAATCTTAAAAAAAAAAAAGATTAATCACATTTAAAAAAAAAAAAAAAAAATTTTTTCCTCTGAAGATCCCTACCTGAGTTAATGGAAATTCTGCTTTTCTATGCTATCAAACCAAAAAACGCCAGATCATCCAGAATGTATCTCTTACTCTCAAATCATAGAACCAATCCATCAACAAACCCTCTTTCCTTTACCTTAAAAATATATCCAGAATGTTTGCTCTCAGCTATCCTAGTCCAAATCTCTACCAAAATTCTTTAAATAGCTCTTGACTGTCTTCCTTTATTCAAACTTATTTCCTAAAATCTATACTAAACAAATCAACGAGTCATCCTTGTAAAACCCTGCAAAGGCTTTCTGACTCACCCAGTGCAAAGTAAATCTTTACAATGGTCCATAAAACGAATGTAATCACTGTGCAGTGGAGCAGCCCATTGAGCTGCTCTAGTAATTGGACCGTATCTCGGGCTCGGTATGGGTTTCTTGTCCTGACAGATTAAGAATCTAGCAACAGCTGTAGCCTGGGACACTCCTGCCGGTGGGCCCCTGCCTAGCATTCATTCCTGACACCATGGCCACTCTGTTTATGACCCTCCTTGAGCAGCTCTCCTCTGGCAGACGCCCCCTAGTGGGCATCAGTATGAAACGGAAAGAGCCACACTCAACACAGCCCCCTCCCTCACACTGCCTTTCCCCAACTATCCTGCTCTCTTTTCTCTCCCATGCTGCATCTTTAAAAGAAAATCTACATACCCTAAAGATTTACAAATTTCTATTATTTCGTAGACTGCAATCACGTTGTTCAGTTGTTGAGGGAGGAGGATAATAAATCTTATTGGCAGAGTGAACAAATGAGCCATATTGTGTGCTAGATGGATTCCCGTATCCTATGTGTCCTCTCAACAGCTCCCTGACATGTGTCTGATTACCCTTCTTGTTGCAGCTCTCAAAGGGAAAGTGATAGCGAGGCTGTTAACTGGTCGAGCTACGATGCGAACCTAGGTGTGTCTGACTCACAGCCGGCATTGATTGAGTAGCGTGGCGCTCAGAACAGGGTGGGCTCTTATTACATTCACTCCAAAGCCCTTTAAAAGGGAAAGGATAAATCTCACAAGGGTAATATGGAACTAATAATGAGGTTTATGGAGGAGGGATTTGTAAAATGCAAGATGCTGAAGATTGCCAGATCCGTCGTAAATCACACTGATCCCTACTTCTCTAATGTGCCTGCTTTTTCTTGAAATTAAAATCGTAAAATCATAATTTTAGAGACTGGAAGGTGAGACCTTTGAGATGGTCACACCAGATGCTTTCTTTCATTTTGCAGTTGAAGGGATTGAAGGGCTGAAAGAGGACGTGAGTTGCCTAAAATCAACTCTTAAGTTAACCCCCAGGGGGCAGAACCAAGACCCTGACCCAGCCCAACCCTCTCCCCACTATGAAGTGAGACTTGAAATGAAAACTTCGTTTCATTAATTTCTTTTGTGAAGCTGGGCGCCTTCCCCCAACCTCACTTAAGCAGAAACAACCAACCTAATTCAAGCCTAACCAAGTTGATGAAGCAGCAACTGTAATAAATTCTTGTCGACCTTCCACTGTGTCCACTGGAATAGGGCAGTGGCCGTGGGGAGCTCACTTCCCTTCCCTGGACCCCAAGGTAGAAGGGGAGTGTGCTCAGGTGGTCTTTATATCATCAGCCAGCTCTAGAGATCTATGACTCCTGTTCAGAGATCTTGTCTCCTTTCCCTTCTGTTTCTCTGTTTCCCAATTGCTTAAGTGGCAAAGATAAGACAAAGGACACAAACATTTATTAGCTGTTTTATTTAGCTCTGAAGCAGGATTCATTAGGCACCAGGAATAGAAACCCGCTCTGGCCAATGTAAAGGAAAAGTTCTGTGGGGACTACAGGGAAGGCAAGAGTCAGTTCAAAAATGAAGGTAGGACTCAAAGAAGAATCCTTGAAATTAGAACTCAATGAGTTAGCATTTGGGAGGCACTTCGAATAGCACCTGGCATACAGTAAGGACAGCGATATAAGGAGAAACAAGAGAACAAGATAAAAGGCTGGAGCCAGGCAGCTCTGGGACTTCGCACAACAGAGGTTATGACATTTTTATTCACATCACACTGCCATTGGGACACATCCACTGTAATCATCCTTGGCCTTTGTGCCCCCCAAATCCCAAGGATGGTATGCATGTCCCAGCATGGACCATGATCCTGTCCCCAGACACTACAGGAAGGGCTCCTTGCCTGGCTGTCCTACCGATGGTGCGTGGCAAAGTGACAGAGGTGGCTTCTCAAAGCACCATCACTGCTGGCATCAAGCACAGTGGACCCGAAGGCTGGGTGCCCCACAAAGGTCTCCCAAAACTTGCATCATCCTGTTTATGCAAAGATACTAAGAATTAATATTCAGTTTTTGGAGACAGCTCCCGAGGATGGGGATTCACGGCTGTGAGATCCGTGAGAAATCCCATCACTCACCTATGCCCCAGAATTCTCATTCATAAAATGGGGGGACAATAGTAATTGCCATCGAGGTTTGTAAGAGGACCCTAAAAACCATGGATGCTCAAAGTAGGCTTGCCACACTGTACACCATCAATCCCTGTAAGATTTTCTCAGCCGTGAGCCCTTGGAAAAGTTTCATGCTCTTTCTGAGCCTCAGTTTCCCCTCCTGAAAATGTAATCCACGCTATCGACTTTGCAGAATTGCAATGAGGGGATTTAACGTAGTAGAAGAAAAACAAGTTGTAATAGAGTAGATGTTTAATGAAGTATGGAAAACATGAATTATGATCAACATCATTATTGTCTTATTTTAAATGAGGAAGCAAGGGTCCAAATCATTGAACTCATGGAAGAATGGCTTTATTATTATGATTTCTGGCTTTATTATAGTTTAACTAAATCCACGGTTATGAGAACGTTGGTTATAAGTCAACCCAGGCACAGATGGGACCCCTATTTTCTCCTGCACATGGTTGTTCCTTGACCTGCCCCTTACCATAATAGATGGAGGGAGCTGGGCATCATACCAGATGTCTCAGCCACCTTCCAAGACACGGGCTAGTGGGGTATCTTCTCATAGGACACAGTCAAGTCCTGGCAAGGGCTGTTTGTATTTCTGGGTTCCTGAAATAAAGGATGTAGTGAAGGAGTCACAGTGTCCCCACAGGTAAATGATGCTCTTCCAATTCCACCAGTGGGAAGCAGTAGAAGTCGAGGACCTGAGCAAATTGTCAGCAGGTGTGGATATTCAGACAGCCATAAATTATCACTAAATTTGGCACCAAACAGAGCGGTATTTCTGAATAATTCTTTTATGCCTGTCATAAGAATTTGGCATGCAATTCTGCGCTGTAATGCATGTCGTAAATACAATAATTTACGGTTTGTTTCTACCCAGTCCTGTGCGGTGTCGTGCTAAACTTGGGAACAAGCACAATTAGAACTATAATCAGTTGTGACATTTCTTGAAATGTTTCTATTTAATTATTTTTTCTGCTACAGACTGACATTAATAGCTTTTTGGGGGGAAAGACAAATCATAATAATTTCTCTAGAGACGATGACAAAGATAAATGATAGTCATGCAAGAAGGCAGATTGACGCAGAGACGGTGATTGGCTGTGTGAAAAGGAAGATAAGAAGTTCTGCTGTTTTAATTCGGTTCCCTGGAAGAATCACCTAGGGGACAGACAGAAACTAAACACCAAATTTAGTTTCTGTCTCCTCTCCCCTGGTTGCAGCCCGCATCCCTTTATGACAGGTTGACTCGGGCTCTCCTCCGAACAGTGGAAAGAATGCAGGCTTTGGAGGCAGGAATCCCTGGGGAGGAACTCTTGGGTCACCAAGCACTTTCTAACAATGGCACCTGCCACCTGTTTTCTGGGGATGATACCACTGACTTTTTCAGAGTTGTATTGGACACTTGTTGATATAATAGGCAGTGAGGAATTGGGATTCTTTTTTAATGGGCTCTGGAATCAAACTAGCTCGATTGGAATTAGATCTCTGCCCTTTGGTAGCTTGCTAACTTAGACCAGTTTAAAATAATAATAACTAAAATTAAAACAAATTACGTTGGACCTGCTCTGGACCCGGCACTGTTGGTGCCTATTAGTCGGTTACTTATCCACCCTCATTTGAGTAGCAAATAATAAGGCTGTAGGTACTTTTTTTGCTATGACTCTATATGTATATACCTTTTATGGTGCTCACCACTTGTGAGGTGCCCCTCATACTATTTGGTGGGTAGCAAGCATTTGGAAAGAGTCAAACATCGCTAGTGCTGTGTCGGATCTAAGAAACTGGACAGTGAGCAATATTTCTTCCCCTTGTAACCTGCACTGGCCCTGAGACTGATCTTGTGAGCAGATTTCATGAGTTCTAATGTCTAGGACTAAATCATCATTCCTGGCATCTGGGATTGTAATACAGAAAAGATTATGTCAAGCACTTTTAACAGAGCCACAAATTCTTTAGGAGGACACGTGGGAAACATTAGTCAAAACCCTATGGTTGCAGGGAAAAGAAACCACTCTGGGGGTGGGGGAGGGCAAAAGTGGAGAGTTTTTATCAGTGCACCTGGATAATTAAGGAAGCAGGATTGGTAGTCTCCTTCCCCCTGCAAGGACCTATACCAAGGACACTCTCTGCCCTCTCGGGATTGAGGGTACAGTTGGAATCCTCTTTCTCTTGTGCTCACCAGCCTTTCCACCTCCTCCTGCTGTTTCCAAAGCCCTCCATGGGTCAGAGAAAAGACCAGGAGGAGAAACGAGGAGAGTGGGACATTGCTTACCTACTGCACTACCATCAGCTGGGTTTCCCAATGCCTGGGTCTGACTCTCTCTCCCTGTAGGTGACTCAGGGTCACCTCTCTGCCCATCATTTATGGACTCTCAGCTGGAGATCCCTGATGGGGAAAACGTGCTCCGTCTCGGCGGTGATCACATGCCTTCCAAAGCCCTAGAAATCCTGGCATCCAATTCCAGCTTCTCCTCTACCAACCCTCTTCTCAAGCTTAATGATGTTAGCTCTCCACGTTTGCAAGAGTCCCTCTGTCTAAGAAACCAACATCTTTCATTTAGTAAACATCTCTGAGATCCCACTACATTCCAGCATCTTCCTGGTGCTGAGGGAACATCAGTGAGTGTAAAAGCGGAGAGGAAGCAAACTAAAGGGAGGCACAGTTGTGAGCACTGGGGAGGAGGAGCTACTTTTGTTAAAATAATGAAGAAAGGCTTTTGGACCCTGGTAACCTTTGAGCAGAGAGTGAGCACATGAGCAAACTGAAGAGCAGTCTGGCCAGAGGGGACTGAGCATCCGGGGCCTCGAGGTGGGGACAAACATGAGACAGGAGTACGTGTGAACACAGGTGTGAGCACTACGGGGAGGAGAAGTGCCCGATGCATGGATGATGTCATCACAAGGAGAGGATTTTGGGAAAGAGGGACACAGTATCCTTACTCAGGAGCAATGGGGGATCTGGCCCTGCCCCAGTCCCTTGAAACGGAGCCATGACACCTAAACCATGAGCGTGTGCAAGTGTGGGGTGCAGCTGACCCCACAACAGTCTCAGCCTCCGAATAAGGTAAAGCCTGTTTGCAGTCATTTAATCTCTATTAAGGGAGCCACAGAACCTCTATTGACTTTTCTGTTTAGAGAAGTGAGAAAAAAGCATGAGCCTAATTAGGTTCACCGTCGTGATCGCAGCTGCTGAATGCTGGCGCTGTCTTTCCAAGGCATTCACCCAGGCTGAAGCTGGGGCCCTGGGCTCCGGGAGTCCTGTGCTTTAAAGGCAAGGCTTTGGGAATGAGCAAGGGGAAGCAGAGAGAAAACACACAGCAGAGATCATATTGATGGAATTGCTAGTCTGGGGGCAAGGCTGGTCAAGCTCCTTGACACAAACAGCTGCCTCTGTCTGTCTGTCTGTCAGGGGAAACATCCAGCTCAGAGGCAAAGGGCTCCTGTGGGTCTGGGGAGGCAGTGAGAATCTGACATGGGGCAGGTTCCTACCAAATGAGCTTCCACCTCTGAGCAAGTGTTGCCTGACTTGTGATGAATCTATAGCCACTGTGGGACATGTCCTTCCATTGCACTGGGCTAGAACAATCAGCAACAGCAAGCCCTCTCCTCTCCCTCCAGAAGATGGAGAGTGATACTCCTTGAGGGTATCAGGGGAACCAAAAGAAAAAACATAAAGACAGGACTCATACTGACCAGAGGTCATTAGTGGTTAGGCATGAGCCCACACCAAACCCCAGAGATTCTGGCCTTAGACCGGCAGAAGACCCTCCTGTGGGCCGGGTTAATCCTTGGTTGATGGTTCTGAGAGCGGTCAGGGAGGCCCAGCATAAGGCCATGGACTCGGGGTCACGTGGAGGGTCTGGAGACAGTGATCACCTCCCAAACAATACGTAAGTATTTTCATAGTTTAACAACAACAGAAGTGTCGATGGATACTGTCTGAACACCTGCTCTGCATATCAGCCTATCGTCCAAATATTTATTTTCTCCAAAAAAAAAAAAAAAAAAAGAGTGTCCCAAGGTTTCTTTTTCCCCGGCTCCAGGTAAGCTATGGCATCTAAAGCACCGATTGATTATTCCATGTTTCTGTTCTCAGAATAGCAAGTTTTCTTAGGCATGTTCTGCGGATAGAAGCTCTAACATTAATTTAAAGAAACTTTGACTCATGCCTCGTCCTTACTCACTCATTTGGGAAAATGGATTGATAAGACAGCCCTACCCTCAATGAGCTCAGAGTACAGCATAGCAGAGGAATCCCAAAAATCCAGTGTGGTGTGGTCAGGGATACGAAACAGAGTGTGGGGGAAAGTACCTAACCTCACCTGTGAGAAGAGACTCAGTCCAGGAAGGACATTCTGGAATCAGTGGGGAACATCCCACCAAGCAGAAAAGATAGGTTAGCGACAGAGAGAGGAGGAGGGCAATGGAGGTCGTGGGAAAGGAGCCCAGGCAAGCATGCTGGGAGCATGTCAAGACTGGAGTGTGTGGCATATGGGAATATGGCAAACATGGCAGGAGCCGTCCAGTTGTAACAGTGATGACTATGATCATAAACTTCTGTATTAGTCTCCTAGGGTTGCCATAACAAAGTGCCACACACTGGGTGACTTGGAACAACAGACATTTTTTATTTATTATTTCACAGTTTTACAAGTCTAAAATCAAAGTGTTGGCAGGGCTGGGCTCCCCCTAAGGTGCCAGGAATGGATCTGACCCTGCCCCTCTTCTCGCTTCCAGTAGCTTCGGGGATTCCTTGGCTTGTGGATAAATCACCGCATCCTGACTCCACTGTCACATGGCTGTCTTCTCCTCACGTGTCTTCATGTCATCCTCCCTCTATGCATGTCTGTCCCTGTGACCCAAGTTCCCCTTTATGAGACCCGCTGCTAGCTGCCTAGTAGTAGCTAGCCTGCCTCCCCACCTGCCCTTTTCTATGGATCTGGGTCCCCTGGGCCACCACACTTCAGCGTCTCCTCCCTCCTGCTCTGCTGCCTTCCCTTTGCACCAGCCCCCGAGTCTAGGTCTGGACCAACCACATTGCGAGCAGGACTGGTGGAACAGTCCCTGGGCTCCCTGGGCAGGGTGGTTTCCAGAGCACCTACTCCACCATCCGTCTGTCTGCCCTGGCCCAATGCCAAGCTCTGTGTTCTGTGTTCTGTGACCAAAGCCAGGTGGGCTCACTCTCCTCCCCTCTCCTGTGGCCACATCTCTCTGGAGTGGGAGGGTTGGCTGCGCCTCCCCTCGGAGCTCCCCCAAAGGCCAGTAATGGATCCCCAGCCCTCAATCTCTACTTTGCTTTGGAGTAGTGTGAGCTTCATTTAGTACACAAGTGACTTTGTCTGGTTATAAACCTAATAAACTGTAGAGCGGGGGAAAAAAAAAGAAAAAGGATCATAAGGTTCATAAGGATACAGTCATAGTGGATTAGGGTCTACCCTCCTGACTTCATTTTACTTATCACTGTGCAGACCCTGTTCCCAAATAAGGTTGCATTCTGAGATACTGGGGATTATTAGGACCTCAGTATATCTTTCTGGGGGATACAATTCAACCAATAAAACTTCCCTGGCATGGGAATGGGATTTTTCAGCTTACAAAGCTCTTTCTTACAGAATTATATATTATGGCATTGTCTTACAGTATATCCATAGCCATGAACAATGGATCTCATGTAACTCCTTCATGCACACAGTAAACATTTATATCATGATTTTAAACAGCATCTATTCAACACTTAATGTTAGTCAGCATTTTAGATCCTTTTTTTTCTAAATCCTGACACCAATGCAAAATATTGTTAGTCCCCAGTTTCCAAAAGTGCAAACAGAGAATCCCAGAGATAAAGTAACTTGCACATGGCCACAAAGCTGGGGAAGAGAAAATTTGCTGCATTAAAACTTGAAACCCAGAAAGAAGGTCCAACTGGAGAAGTCTGGTGGAGGTGAGAGGTCTCAATGTGGAATCATAAAAATGGAACAAAGACTCTGGTCAAAAAGACAGACGGAGGGGCAACTGGGTGGCTCAGTCGTTAAGCGTCTGCCTTCGGCCCAGGTCATGATCTCAGGGTCCTGGGATCGAACCCCGCATCGGGCTCCTTGCTCGGCAGGAATGCTCCCACTTCCATTCCCTCTGCTTGTGTTCCCTCTCTCGCTGTGTTTCTCTCTGTCCAATAAATAAAA
>JAQQSY010001650.1:0-14217 GCA_028646535.1 Procyon lotor
CTGGTCTATGTGTCTGTTTTTGTGCCAGTACCATGCTGTCTTGGTGATCACCGCTTTGTAGTAAAGCTTGAAATCAGGCAATGTGATGCCCCCAGCTTGGTTTTTCTTTTTCAGCATTTGCTTAGCGATTCGGGGTCTTTTCTGGTTCCATATAAATTTTAGGATTGTTTGTTCCAGGCTTTTGAAGAAATCCTGGAATTTTGTGGAATTTTGATCGGGATGGCATTGAAAGTATAGATTGCTCTGGGCAGTATAGACATTTTAACAATGTTTATTCTTCTTATAAATGTCCTAATGTTAATCACTCCCTCCTATATTCAATGCTAATGTTGCTTGGTTATTTTAGTTCTATTTTTGTGTGAATTTGGCTTTTCTATGAAACAAAAGGCAGGATTAGATATGCAAGAAATTAAGTGAAAGCAATGAAAGATAAAGAGGGAGAGAACAAGAGTGGACAGGGCACGTCTTCAGATCATCATGCACAGCTGAGAACCATGAAAGGAGAGAAGGAAAGGAGGATTCATTAGGAAGAACCTTAGACTTGAATGTAGTTCTGGGGAAGTTTTGATGGAGAATTCCTGAAAAAAGTTGCCCACTGGAAGAATTACCTGTTAAGCAAGAATGCCCTGGCTTTCATACCCTGGAGACTAGGCCTCAGAATGAATAAAGTGGTGCAACCAGAGGTTCAATACCTGGAGCTATCGATCAACTATGCTCTCTTCAACAGAGTATCTCAAAGGACATTCTGAGTGGCACACCTTCATGGGAGCATTGAGCAAATGTTCCCAGATCCATTCATTTCCTATTTTGCTAATTTTCTCTTCGGTTCGGTTTGACCTGCTGGTTAATCTAGCCATTGAATTTTTACTGTCAATGATTAACACTTTCATTTTTAGGTGTTCTATTTGTGTGTTTTTTTTTTCAAATCTGTCAAGTTTCCTTTTTTTAAGGATCTTAGTATTTTCTTATAGTTTTTATGCCTTTTTAAAAAATCTCTTGCTTTATTTTAATTATACTTACTTTATAATCTATTCTGTCTGCCTCACACTCATCCTGGATAGTTCCCTATTATGTGTCATAACTTGTGAGCTCATCTTCTGTTGGCATTGATCTTTCCTGAGAGAATCTAGGGCAGACTGATTTGCTACTGACTGATTCTTCAGAGATATTTTGGCTCATGACATACTTACCTGAATTATCATTTTGAAAATTCTTATACTACCCAATTGGAACTCCAAAGTCATATGTGGTACAGTGTTGGGCATTTGGCTTCTTGGGGGATTATTTCTTTCTCCTACTTATGTCAGAACAGGCTTCTTTGTAGTTTTCATTGGCAGATGAGTTTAGTTTCTCTAGTCCCTCTTCTGAGGATTCAGCTCTTTTAGGTCCCCAGGTTTATTCAAGGTCTCAGCTCCAAATTCTGCTTCACATGGGCTAAGTTCTTTTCTCTTGCTCCTGCGTGTGCATTAAAATCAAAGCCCCTAGCCATCAAGTCCTCATTCCTAATCCAACTACTTCCCATGCTTCCTCCCATGTCAGCTTACATTCTTACTATCTTGGTTTTCAGTTTCGACTTCATTTCTTGCATTTAGGGATATGCATTACTTTCATATAAACCTAACCATAATTTCAAAAATATTTATATATTTATATGACTTTCTGAATCTTTGTAGCAGGATATATATATATATATATATATATATATATATATATATATATATTTTTTTTTTTTTTTTTTTTTTTTCTTTTTGGCTGTTCTATTTCTTTAGGTTGCTATCCTAGACATTATTTCTTTAACCTGCCTTGATTTTCTTAGTAGTACTTACTGTTCTGTCACAGGGTGAATTCTCCAGAAGCAGATGCTGAGGTAGAGTTTGGGGTCAACATTGTGTATTAAAAATTAAACAATGAAAGGAAAGCAGGATTGGGTGCAGGAAGAAATTGACCTGCAATGTGGGCCTGATAAAGCCTCAGCCAGCCATGTTGGGAGGTCTGGGGTGAATATTGCTTGTGAGAGTGGCCCATATTGAGTCAAAATGGCTGGGCTTCCCTGCTCCCTTTCCCACTTAGTTACCAGATGCAGAATTTCTTGGAAAGGGTGTGGTTTTGTGAAAGGTGGCTCTCTGCAGCTCAAATGGGTCCTGAAAGAAATGACAGCCAGGGCTGCCCAGTGACTCCCTTCCCCATGGCTGGACAGTCCTTTTTTGAGGATGAATGGGACAGCACAGCTCTGTGTCTACCGCACACTTCCTGAATTTATACTATTTAGCCATTTCTCTATTGATTTTTGTTTTCTTCACCAAAGAATATAAGCTCTGTGTACAAAGCTGAGCTTGGCCGGGCACAAATGAAAAGCCGGTGTTTGTGAGCTGAAATTAGTTGTGATTAGTGAAGTAGGCCTAGATGTTGATGTGCCTTGAAGAGTAGGAAGAGAGTTTGCATTTATTAGCTAGTACAATAACGTTCTGTTGCTCTCATAAATGATCGCACACTTGCTGGCTTAAAATGGCGCAAACTTAATATCTTATGGTTCTCTAGGTCAGAAGTCTGGTTCCTCTGCCCTCAGTCTCACAAGACTGAAATCAAGTTGGTAGCTTGGTGGAAGCTTTGAGGGAGAATCGGTTCCCAAACTCATCCAGGTTGTTGTCAGAACTAATTTTCTTGTGGACATAGGTCTGAGGTCTTTTCCCTTGCTGTCAGCTGGTGGCCTCTTGGAGCTCCTTTGGGCCACCTGCATTCCTTGTCACCTCGCTCTTCTTTCTGAGCCAGGGATGGCGAGTCGAGTCCTTCTCATGTTTTGAATCTCTCTGACTTTCTCCTCTGCATTTCTTCTGTTACCAGCCTGAGGAAGTCCTCCTTTTTTAAGAGCTCATATGATTGGATTGAGCCTACCAGGACAATCCAGGATAATCTCCCATTTTCAGATCTGTAGACTTAATTGTGTATGCAAGGTCTTTTTGTCACATAACATATGACATGTCACAGATATCTGGTGTGGACAACTTAAGGAGACATTATGCTGCCTACTACTGCTGGGGAGAAGCGATTTCAGAAATTCCTGACATAATGAAAGTAGCGTTTTTGGAAGACTTCTTAGCAGTCAGGTGGAGACTAGACAGGGCTAGGGAGACAGTGAGATGATGCTACTCTAATAGAAAACATAAAACATGAGAGCGTGGACAAGGACAATGACAGTAAGCATAAGAAAGACATGTACTTCAATTAAAGTGTTTAGGAATACCGGACCAGATTTGCTGGCAGATATAGGGAGTGGAAGAGGGTGGTAGGTTGCATGAGATAATGCGTTTGAAAGGAGATGAGCTTGGTTGAGGAGATTGGTTTTGGTATTACCATGCTGCCGTGGGGCTGCATGATCCAGACCATCAAAGACTTAGCATAACGTACTCTGTGACACAGTGGCCAGATTCCATGGAGCAGGCCCTATATACATATCTCTCTTTTCATTGTGACTCTAAAAGCAGTCATTCTAGAAACATTGCAAATGGGCAGTAAGATCCCAATTATCTATCCAGATAGAGAGTAATGTATGCAAATCATCCAGAATAAATTTCTAAGTCCTAAGTGACATACCTTTGACTTGAGAACATATTCCATAATTTGAGGTATCATATGTATCTTCTACAGTGTGTTGTTCTACAGTGTGCTGGTTTTAAAATAAGTTTGTGTTCTCTCTCTGAGTCAGTTGGTGACTGAGGAATTTCCTTTGGAAGCATGTTGAAGGGAAATCAGCTTAAATACTAATTTTTTCAGGAAAATAACATATGAAGAGATAACTAGGGAATCACTCTATTTTTATTCTTCTTGTGCAGATGGTAGAGAGAAAGATGAGTTATTGAAAGTCTTAAGGGGAATCTATACAAGTATTATCTTAGTTGTCATCTGCTTTTCACCAATGAATTCCTGGTAGAAGTGGGGAAAAAATACATCGAATAAGTGGTATCCCCCAAAACAGAAAGGTCATGTTTCTTTGTTTTCAGTACTGAATTCTCCAGAGTAGGTGGAGTGAGTGAGTTTTTGGCAGCTTGCATGACCAGCAATTCTTTTAACACCTGCAGGCCTTAACCTTCTGGTCACTCAAATTCTTGTTGTAGAAAAGCTAGAGAGAAGTATTTTGAATTAAAGAATGGATAGCAAAAGGGCAGGAAACATTTGGAGGGGAGAGAATGGATCAACCAAGGTGTTTAACTGTACAGAAATGGCATACTTTTCAATATTTGGTAGATTTGCTCTGCTTCATTCACTGTGCTTCTTTTTCTCATCAGCAAATGTCAGTTTTTATCCTATCAATAGAAAGGCAGCATTATCCCCATTAGGCTATAGAGGACAGGTTTTGTGGTTCCTAAAATGATACCACCAAGTGACTTTGCCTGAAATTTTGGGCAGAAATAGCTCATTTTGTGACCGAGATGCAAGGATTTGGGAAAGTGGGAGGAAAGAGAGAAGGATCAGTGCCACTGTCCCAGATGAGATATCTTAGCAGCAGCAGAGGGAGGTAGTCTTGACTGACAAAGGCTGGGCATGATTCAGGGACCTGAACCTGGGGTCCAGGCAAATATTGAGAGATCCACCGTCTTTCTGATACACCTATGCCTAATGTTGTAGTCATTGTGCCTATGTGTGCCTTTCCTGGGAACTTTCATTAAATTCTAAAGGTTAAGGACCAGTGGGGCCCAGAAGGGAGATTAAAGAAGCCAAATAAATGTAAAGTAGGTAAATATTATCTGAAACAGTTCCTAAAGCAATCACTAGTTGGGTAAGGGCATGAGATGAAAAGGAAGAACTTTTTAAAAACATCTTCCCTTTTCCGAGAACATCAAAATAGACAGTGAGTCTTTAGGACAGTGGGGAAAAGGAATGTTTTATATTAAATATCATCGGAGCAAAAGGCTTTAGAAGAATATGAGCCTTATTTACATATTTTCTGGAAATGTGTCAGAAAGAATGAGAGCATCTCTGTATGCCAAACTTCAACCAAAATAGATCATCTGAGTGAAGGAAATATTATTAAGGGAGCTGGCTTGCCTATTGACATTTATTTAACTCTTTTAGAAGAAAGTACACATTGGCAAGAGTTTTTGGGAAAAAAATGTATCTGATTTCCAACTATAAGAAAAGGCAACTGATTTAAAGCCAAGGAGTATTCTTGGACTGAACTTTTGTAGTGCCTTAATTTAGCCAGCTGGTGAAATGCTTTTTTTTTTTTTTTTTCCCAAGTATAAAATTATTTAAACTTTCCAAAGGAAAGATTTTCATTTTGGTTTTAAATCTGGACTTTATTGTAAAGTTGTCCTACTATGAATTTGCCAAAGTAGCCTCCATTTTTCAGTGATATGAATATATATAAGAGGGGTTTTCATTTGGATAAAGGAGGTAAGCTTGTCCCTATATACTTAGCAAATGGCGCTATCTTAGCAAGTAGTGAGGGGACTTTTGACAAAGATATGAATGACAGTGCCCTAGATCTATATAAATCATCAGGGATGTAGCTCAAAAATTTAATGTTGAGTTTAAAAGCAAGTGGCAGAAGGATATGTATGGTGTGTTATTTCTGGATAAGTATGAAAATTTGAAAAAATTATGTATATTGTGCTACTGGTTGCCTGGTGTGGGGGAGTTGCCTGTAGGGCAGAGAATAAAGAGAAATGAGAAATGAGGTTGGTAGTTGTCAAAGAGAACTTTAGTCCTTCCCTTTATTCCCTCCCTTCTTCCCTCCCTTCCTTCTTTCCTTAAAAGAATACAAGCACAAATTGCCTGCACAGGTTTATTTTAAATTATCCTCACAGGGAAAATATTGGAACAGTTAATTCAGTATTAAAAGTTATTCTGGGAGTTGATGGTAGGAATATATATGTTGTTTTTTTCTATGTTTTAGGGACAAAAGATCATTTACTGAAGATCCATATCTATGTATCTACATCTATAGCCATCTATGTATCTGTACCATTGTTCAGTGTTTTTAAAACTCCAGGGTTAACACCAATCTCCTGTTTCCCTACCAGGTATCCCTTAGAAACAAACAGGTGAAGAAACGAATGAGAAAAATGAATCAAATTCATATTCCATATTCCATGATCAAGGTAAAAATGAGATGAAAACACTTGGACAGAGGTTTAAAAGTGAGAAAATAAATCACATAAGGGACTAACGGTATAGAAGAAAAAGGGGAGAGAATATAAGCAAAGAGAATAATTGGGGATGGTTGAAAGCTTATACATATTATGATGCAAACTGATTCCGTTAAAAGGCAGTCAAGCCAGTTGGTCAATATCTTGTAAACCAAATCATGTGAAACCTGTGAATTTTAAAATTTTAATTAAGTGTCATAAGATCCATTAGGCTAAGATGTGGAGAAAATGAGCCTGTCACATCAGGTCAGCCTGAAGCAGGTGTGTCATGATTTGATTAAAACATTCTTCTGTGTGTCTGTGTTTTCTGTGAAATGAGGTGCTAGAGAAGACACCCGTTCTAAGGGAGTGCGGGAACATGACGCATCCACAGAAGCTTTGACCAATGAGCACAGACTTCAGCATTGAAAGGACAGACATTCCTTTCTGCTAAGAGGCAGTTTTCATCCGAAAAGTTCCCCTCTAGCAATGCAGAGACCAAAGCACAAATAATAATAGGGTAGTGTGAGCATGAAGACATGGCCCCTGCCACTGATGGCTGCCGGTCTACAGCTTCACTTTGCAACAGGCGTTCTAAGTGAAGGTCGCGTAAGGGGAACCACATCCAGGGTGGCAGGGAATGCATACATGTTGGATCACGTTTTAGTCTTTGGATTCACATCTCCCTGCCCTTTCTCTCTCTACCAGGACTGTGGCCATCTAATCACAATGCTTCAAATGAAAATAGACAGATTCCTCTTTGTAACTTGCCTTGGAGGCCTCTCCTTATCTGCTTTCTTCTTCCTTTAACTGGCCATTTACTTTCAATAATTTATGCTGGGTACAGAATAGGGGAGTTGAGGATGAGAAGAGACATACTCTAAAGAAAGGGGAGGAACTAACAGGGTCTAGGAAGAAAATTATCTTTGGTCCTTCAGTGCTTCCTGCTGAATACATCCGTCTCAACTGGGTTTTGCACTGGTGACCTTGAGTCCCTCCTTTGCTGTAAAAGCTGAACAGATATTCTGCTGAATAGAGCAGAAATAGAGTTCCTCATGGCGAGTAGTACCAAGTTGAATAAATCATGCCTTCAGAACCTGACCTGATTTCTTTTTTTCAGCAGAATTTTGTGATCCCCTAATGGAAAGGTTTTAGCATATAAGGGCATATATAATTTCCTGAAAACAATTAGAGGCTCTGTAACACAGCACATCTAATAAAAAATAAGAATTCCATGGCAAAAACAAATATGAGGTTTTATTGATAAGCTGATGGTTGCACAGGAACACTAGGCCATATTGACTTTAATAAAACATTAAGTGGTTTAATTAAATCATTAACTCCACCCCTAGTTCCATTTGTCAAAAGATAGTCAATGTAAAAATAAAATGGTTTCTTTTTTTAGCCGCTTCTCTTTCCTCTATAATTTATTAAGATGAGTCTATAGATTGACTTATTGCGATTCTGCTATAAAGCACTTGGCTGTCATTTCAAGAATATAGCACTTTAAGCAGGATACAAGGAGGTATTGATCTTGAGGTGACATCTTTCTTCACTTTTCATAAAAGGATTTTTTTAGACAGATCTATAAAATGTGTATGAATGCAGAGGTTTAAGTCACAACATTATTACAATACTACTAAAATAATTGTTAGCTTGTTTCTCTGATTTATGAGGAAAACTTAGGAAAGGTATGTGAGCAATTTTAAATCCATATAATGATTGTTATTACTTTTTTTCTTTTAACATTAATTTTTATTTATGAAAGTAGAACAGAGATAGTTTTAAAAATTAGTAATATCAGAAAGCTTAGAAGATTACTTCTAAGTAATCTTCTGTCTCCCGCTCCCTATCCTACAGTCCCACTTCCCAGAGAGAGGTTAGCCGTTTCTTCAAGTATTTATCTCTGTATTTAAAAGTAATGTACTGTCTTAGCCTAGATTTTCTAAAAACAGATTAACTCAGGAATTAATACTTTTGGGGGGTATAAGCACAGAGGAGAAGATAAGACAAAGAGAAGGGAAGCAAAGAAAGCTACAAAGCATTGCCGTGTGATGTGTTCCATGGTGAGTACTCAATATGCATGTCAGCTCCACGTGTGACTTCTGCACATGGGCTATGGGGAGTCACCCCACCCTAAAAACTGTGTGGATGGGAAAAGGAAGGGAAATTTACCTGCATGGTTTCCTCTTGTCTCCTTTTTCTCTTTGGTCACAGTTCACTCCGTGGGGAGCTACCTCTTCTGTCCTTCATTGTCATGCTATCTGGCCTTTTGGTGGCCTCTCCAGAAGCCTTATTCCCAATCCGGTGGTATTGCATTCCATTGAAATTCAGGAGTGGAGGGGTGACTTGGCGCGGATAGGCACTCATCCAGGTGCTGGATTTTACCTTAACTCTGGCCAAATGGGGGAGCTTGCCAAAGTGGTAGTAGAGATGGGAGTGGGGAGCTCAGCTTAGGAGGCAGATAGCATCTTTAGAAAGGAGATGGGTCATCTTTAGAAAGGAGTAGGGTCAATGTGAGTGGTTGTATAATACACATACTGTATTTATTCCTTGATTTACTGACTTTGGACATTAAATATTGACTTCTTGATATGATCTGATAAGCATTTAACTCTCTTAAATCTCTTTTCTTTTCATTCCTACTCCAATATAGTTTTATAATATTTTTTGTATCCAGCAATAGTCAGTGTTTACATTGTTATGACAGGGCAGATGATGTTACCGCTTTGGTATATAATTACCAAAATATAATTAAATTTTCTTTCTTATACAACTTTTACTTCTCCCAATTATTACATCTTTTTATTTACATCGTTTTCTAAGAATTTGTCTGGATATTTTTCATTGGTGACGGTGATATGTTTTTCCAAATTCCCCCACATAGGCTGTTAATTCCATTTTTTCCCTCCCTTTCTGACCTCTTTCCCAGAGCACTGAATCCTCTTACTTTAATCTGGACTGATTGCTTTCCAGGCCTGGTGGTGTGGAATCCTTGTTTTCTGGATCTCATGTTTTCCCTTTTCTTGGATACTCCTTTGTTTTGCTTGAATACATCTCACAGTGGCTTCCTAAAATAAATATGGTAGACATGTCTAGTACCTCTCCATAATCTGCTTTCCTTCCTTCTTTGACAGATGAGAGGGTGACACTTCACTGCCTCTTGGCAGCGATGTAGGGCATTAACTAGTTCTGGCCAGTAGGTTGTGGGTAGAAGTAACATGTGCCAGTTTGGGCAAAAACATTATCTCTCCCCATGGAGGAAGATATCATGCCTTACCCAGAGAAGGTCATAAGACCTGAATTAAGACTAGGTTGATAAATTGCCATGGAAGATGGTTGACCTGGAAAATCTCTTGTACTCACATAAATTCCAAGTATGCTAAGAAAGAAAACTGCTTTATTAAGCAATTGAGATATTTGGCATTGCTGGAATTCTGGTCTCTCCTGACTGATACAAAAGGGCTCATGAGAAATACATTTCTGAGCCATTCTAATCTGAAAAGGTTTTTATTTTCCTTCACCTTTAATTAATAACCTCACTTGATATAGAATTCTTGATTATAAACAAGTTTGATTCTATTTTAATTCCTATTCCTTTGTATGCAACCTAGCTTTCTTTCTTTGGAAGATTTTAGGGTCTTCTTTTTATCCCTAGAGTTTAGAAATTTTACTGTGATGAATCTTGATGTGAGTCAGTTCTTTTTTTGTTTTTGTTTTTGTTTTGTTTGTTTTTGCTTTTATTAATTGAAAGTCAATGTTGAGATCTGTGCTATTCATCTCTGATAAATTTTGTATTATACCTTTAACAATTTTCCTTATATTTATTTCTGTAATTCCTATTTGCTCAATGTTATATAGTCTGGAGTAATCTTCTTTTTCTATTTTCTCTCTAAGTTCATATTTCCTTTGTGGGTTTTTTGCTCTATTTTATAGAAGAAATCCTCAGTTTTAACTTTTAACTCCTCTACTGAATTTTTATTTATTGAAAAACTTTTTTCTTTATTTTCCTTCAAGTTTTACTGAGGTATACTTGATAAAATTACATAAATTAAAATTCAAGTACATAACTTGTTCATATGATATATGTGATATAATTTGTGAAATGATTACTATAATCAGGTTAATACATTCATTTCATATAGTTACCATTTTCCTCTGAATTTTAAAATTCAGTCAATTTTATTTTAATCTCTAAAAGCTGTTTCTTGTTCTCTATTACAGAATTCTCTTTTTTCTTTTTCTGAGAATATGAAGACTTTCCCTGAATCCCCCAGGCCTGGTAGGCTCAAGTTTGGGGTCTAGTTCAATTTCTCAGAGAACAAATATCTGGCCTTCTATGATGGGAAGAGAGAAGGTTGTTATTGGTTGGAAACTGTGGGAGAAAGGTATAGCCCAGGAGAAGCAGATTGGATTGGTTGTAGGGGAACAAGAAAGGAAGGAGAACATCCGTACAGAGAGGCAGCCTCATGTGAGATGTGGGGAGTAGGAATCTCAGTGGGATGAACATTTATACAGAGTGTGGCCTGGCACAAGGTCTCTGAGTCTGAACAGGATGAGAAAGAAGGTCATTCTCTAGGGGGGCTTTTTGCTATAAGATGTTCGAACCCAGAAGCGTGAGGAGAGAGTCTGAGCTGGTTGAGGAAGGCTTCTATATCATGATAGAAGTTGGATTAGTTTCCTATGGCTGCTGTAAAAAATTACTGAAGACTTGGTGTCCTAAAACTGCAGCAATTTAAGGGCACCTTGGTGGTTCAGTAAGTTAAGTGTCTGGCTCTTGGTTTTGGTTTAGGCCATGATCTCAGGGTCCTGAGATGTGGCCCTGCCTCTGGCTCCATGCTCAGTGGGGAGTCTGCTTAAGAGTCTCTCTCCCTCTGCCCCTCCCCCACTCACACTCGTGCTCTTAAATAAATAAAAAACAATTTTAAAAACAACAACAATAGAAATTTATTTTCTTAAGGTTCTAGAGGCCAGAAGTCCAAAATCAATTTCAGTGGGCTGAAATCAACATCCCATTGGCACAGCCTCATTCCTTCTGGGAGCTGTAGAGGAGAGTTCACTTTCTTGCTTTTTCCAGCTTCTAAAAGCTGCCAGCATTCCTTGGCTTGTGGCTCTGTATCACCTTGGCCTCTGCTTCTATCATATCTCTGTCTCTGATTCTGATGCTCCTACCTTTCTTTTATAAGGATGGTTGTGTTTACATCAAGCCCACTTGCATAATCCTGGATAACTTCCACATCTCATGATTTTTAACTTTTTTTTTTTAAAGATTTTATTTATTTATTTGTCAGAGAGAGAGAGAGAGAGAGAGCACAAGCAGGCAGAGAGGCAGGCAGAGGCAGAGGGAGAAGCAGGCTCCCTGCCAAGCAAGGAGCCCAATATGGGACTCGATTCCAGGACCCCAGGATCATGACCTGAGCCGAGGGCAGCTGCTTAACCAGCTGAGCCACCCAGGCATCCCGATTTTTAACTTTTTATCTATAAAGGTTCTCCTCCTTTTTTTTTTTTTTTTTTAAACAGTATAAGGTTGCATTCACAGATTCTAAGATTAGGTTGTGGATAACATTTGGGGGACTGTATTTAAGTCCACCACAGATACATGAAAGAATATGCTTGTGAATGCATTTGTGTACACACACACACACACACACACACACATACACAATACTTCTGCTCCCTGAGAGAGCCTGGGAACAGCAACACCCCAATATCAATGAATACAACTAGTGACTAAACTTGGCTTCAATTGTAGTTCGGGTTTTGCCAGAGGTCTATACTAACACAGACTGTCACACCTGCCTCGGCAGGGCTGCCCAGGGGAGTAAGCTTGGGCAATGCAGCTTCTGCCTCAAGGTACTCTCTGAAGTGGCTGACAGTCGACTTTCAACCACAAGAAACCCAAGGCTTCTTGGAGAAATGGTAGGCTCATTAAAGACTTTATTGTCTTTAATATTTGCTTATTCCAGGCCGAGCAGGGAAGATCCAATATGAATCTAGAATGCTTTTTTGAAAGTGAAAAATGAAAGTGAAAAAGTGATAAAAAAGAAAGTGAAAAAATGCTCAAAGAATGAATGGTATCAACTAGATGCAGAGCCATTTTGCAAGAACTCTTACTGACCAAATCTGAGACAGTTTGAACATCCAAGTGAGTAATGAGAATAATGAATAAAAGCAGAAACCATCAGTCCATACTGACATAAATAAATAGGTGAATAAATTAAAATTTTTGTGAGAACAGAAATACACATATTTTAAAGGTGACTCTCCACAAACTACCTAGGCCAGGGAGACAGAAGATAAGGTTGTGGTAGAGTAATTTGGCAGATAGTACCTTAATCAAATGATCAAAGTGAACATTAGTATTATAGGTAAAAATAGGGACCGTTTGCCACTTGTTAGGAAACAATGGGAGTTTCCCAACAACCTCCCATCGGTGGTAATTTTAGTCTAATCATGAGAAAATATCAGAGTAATCAAAATTACTACAAAATAACTGACCTGTGATCCTTGGAAGTGCCCGGTTCTGAAAGTCTAGGAACTGATCCAGGTGAAAGGGCTCTCAGATGACACAACAACTAAATGCAACACTTGCTTCTGAAACGGACCTTGTTAAAAGATGTTACTGGAACAACCAGTGGTATTCAAGGGGGTCCTCAGGTTAGTTGGTAGTAATTTATCAGTGCTAACTTTTTGATTTTGATAGTTACACTGTGGTTGTATAATAGAATATCCTTGTGAAATGCACATCAATTTCTTAGAGTGTGATGGTACATCATGTCACTGACTTATTCCCAAAAAATGCAGAAATAAATTTCTTTGCATAATGCCTGTAACCTTTTTGAAATTTGAGATTGTTTTAAAAAAATTCAAATGACTCCCTCAGCTTTTGCCAAACAGCTCATAGCATTACTTCTAGATTGGTTGTTGACCCTCTTGGGCAAAGGGGGATGTGGAAGAAGGCTGATGGAAAGTGCAAAGTGAAGGAATGAAAATTGATAGGGAACGTCATGCCACTGACTCCCCTCATCCTGGGAACTGTCTCCCAGGATTTGATTGTTTTCCACAGAAACTCCATTCCTTTCTTCTTTCAGCTCCTGTCAACCCTCACCATTGAAACTACAGGCCACTGATTTGTTTTCTGGTATTTTATCCCTACTGTGTAGCCCAGTGCCTGCCATGTGGGAGTCTCCATAGACATTTAAAAGATTAATCAATAGTCATCTCTAGAAATGAAGCCAGCAATGAAGTCTTTAAAAAAATCACTTAGTTTAGCCTTCATTTAAAATTCTCCATTAGGGCGCCTGGGTGGCTCAGTGGGTTAAAGCCTCTGCCTTCGGCTCAGGTCATGGTCTCAGGGTCCTGGGATCGAGCCCCAAATCCAGCTCTTTGCTCATCAGGGAGCCTGCTTCCCCCTCCCCCTCTCTCTGCCTACTTGTGATCTCTCTCTCTCTCTGTCAAATAAATAAATAATAATAAATAAATAAATTTATTTATTTATTATATTATATTATATTATAATTTATTATAAATAAATAAATAATAAATTAAAAAAATAAATTAAGGATGTGAGGGCAATCTGGCTGCTACATCTGTCACCCCATTGATCACCGGGGTTGATTCGGCTGATCTGGCTGGCTAGGCGGGTGTCCCCTTCCTCCCTCACCACTCCATGTGCGTACCTCCCAAAGCTGCGCGCTGGGTAGAAGAGGATGACCTTCCCCGATAGAGGAGAGGACCGTTCTTTGGTCAAGGGTATACGAGTAGCTGCGCTCCCCTACTAGAACCCCCAAACAAGCTCTCAAGGTCCATTTGTAGGAGAACGTAGGGTAGTCAAGCTTCCAAGACTCCAGACACATCCAAATGAGGCACTGCACGTGGCAGATCAATGAGTTAGAAACTAGAGAAACAATAGAACGCATCAACGAATCCAGAAGTTGGTTCTTTGAAAGAATCAATAAGATTGATAAGCCACTGGCCAAACTCATCCAAAAGAAAAGAGAGAGGACCCAAATTAACAAAATTATGAATGAAAGGGGAGAGATCATGACTAATCCAAAGGAAATAGAAACAATCATCAGAGATTATTATCAAC
>JAQQSY010001652.1:0-14216 GCA_028646535.1 Procyon lotor
TTTTTTTTTTTTAAAGATTTTATTTATTTATTTGACAGAGAGAGAGATCACAAGTAGGCAGAGAGGCAGGCAGAGAGAGAGGGGGAAGCAGGCTCCCTGCTGAGCAAAGAGCCCGATGTGGGGCTCGATCCCAGGACCCTGAGATCATGACCTGAGCCGAAAGCAGAGGCTTTAACCCACTGAGCCACCCAGGCGCCCCGTTTCCTCTCCTTTTTAAGGAGACTTTCTAGAAGTCCCATATACCACTTCTGCCTCCATCTCAGTGTCTGTTACTTAGCTACACATCTAGCTACAAAGGAGGCAGGTAAATACAGTGTTTCTTTTCTTTTTAAGATTTTATTTATTTATTTGACAGAGATAGCTAGATAGGGAACACAAGCAGGAGGAGTGGGAGAGGGGGAAGCAGTCTCATGACTTGAGCCAAAAGCAGATGCTTAAGGACTGAGCCACCCAGGTGCCCCATAAATACAGTGTTTCAACTGGGGAGGAGTATTGTATTGAGCTTAAAAATGGAGTTCTTTTTTTTTCCTTCTAAATAATTATAGAGTCATAGGAAATTGCAAAGGTAATATAGGGAAGGCTCCATATACTCTTCACCCAGTTTCTCCCAGTGGTTACATCTTAACTATACTACAATAGCAAAACCAGTAAATTGGCATGGGTGTAATGTGTCTGTATAGTTCTGTGTAATTTTATCACACATTGATTTTTGTAATCACCACCACAATCAATATACAGAACTATTCCATCACTACAAAGATCTTCCTCGTGCTACCCCCAAAATAGGGTTCTTTTAATTTGAGAATGAACAGGAAAATAGAAAATGGATGTTTTGTTAGGCATAAACAATCTTTGCCACATGTTATTTTTAAAAACAAGGAAATGCTTAGGGAGAGGATTGTTATTTAAATCTTTTATCACTGTGGATCTGCTTCTTGAATCCTTTATAGACTTTTACTCCTTTTCCGTTATTAGGCCTAAGTATAACTGGATAAAATGTATGTTAATCTGTACTTAATAGTAGTTGTAGCTAATAGTTAAGGAGTACCTCCTTTGTACCAGGCTTTGTGCTATTGACTCATTGAATCCTCACCTCCACACCTGGAAGCAAGCGCTATTATTCTCCTCATTCACAAATGGAAACACATTGTATTTTAATAATGATTCTATGTTAACATAGTACTGTTACTTAAAAAAAATAGAACTGATGGTATATTCTGTATCATATTATATGATGCCAACAAAGCACTCTCTGTTTTTAATCTCATTAGAGATTCAGTTGTGGAGATTCTTTTCGAACAAGATAATGAAGAGAAATCAGTTGCCACTTTAATCCTGGATTCCCTTATACAGGTATTGTGATTTCATAAAAAGTTTCAATTTAGGACTACAGCCCTTTAGAGAAAAAAAACTTTTTAAAGATTTATTTGAGAAAGAGAGAAAGAGCATGAAAGCATGGGGGAGGGGTAGAGGGAGAGACTCTTAAGCAGACGCCACACTGAGTGGGCATCCTGACACCAGGCCCAGTCTCACAACCCTGATAATCACAACCTGAGCTTAAGTGAAGAGCTGGATGCTTAACTGACTATGCCACCCAGGTGCCCTGAGAAAAAAAATTTTAATCTCTACACCCTATGTGGGGTTTGAATTCATAACCCCATAATCAAGAGTCACATGCTCTACTGATTGAGACAGCCAGGCGACCTGAGAAAATTTTTAAATGTTATTTTCTTTTTTTTTTTTTTAAGATTTTATTTATTTGACAGTGAGAGAGGGAACCACAAGCAGGGGGAGTGGGAGAGGGAGAAGCAGGCTCTCCGCTGAGCAGGGAGCTCCATGCGGGGCTCGATCTCCGGACCCTGGGATCATGACGTGAGCTGAAGGCAGATGCTTAACGACTGAGCCACCCAGGCGCCCCTTAAATATTATTTTCTGTATTTATCTTTTATTTATTAGGCAGAGGGAGAGGGAGAAACAGGCTCCCTGCTAAGCCGGGAGCCCTATATGGAGCTCAATCCCAGAACCCTAGGATCATGACCTGAGCCCAAGGCAGGCGCTTAACTGAGCCACCTAGGTGCCCCTGTATTCATATTTTAGCCACTGGTTACAGTTTTTAGCTTTTATTTTAATTTTACAGTTACTAAGTTTTACTTTGGCACTGAGTACAACATTTCAGACTCAGGAGTAACTAGTGCTATTGTGTATTATTTCTATAGCAACAATATCAAATTTTTATTTTGTACCTAGTATAGCTTGTAGTTTCTTTAAATGCAGGTTTGTATAGTATTGAATTTTAAATTCCCCAGGGTATATTATAGTATGTCTCTTTTGTTTTATGACTGGAATCATAGAACTCCATGTGAAATGCCATCACTTTGGAAGGTGTTGTCTACCTCTGGCAGCTCTACTCAGAGGCTTTTATGAAAACTATAGCATCAGTGAAAGACTTTAACATTCTAATTTTTAGAACTGATATAGAAACATAATTTTTCTAAGAACGTTATCTTCTCACTGGACAGCTGGCTCTGGATATAATATTGTGACACTGTCACCTTAGAAAAATTAAGTTTCCATATACTTTCCTTACTAAAAAAAGAAATAATGTTATTTTATTTTTTCTCATGTTCTTTGCTTAACTGAGTCATTCTACCCTGAAAATCAAACTACTCACATATAACTACCATATACCCTGTCGAATTTTAAATTCTATACAGTTAGATTTTAAAATCTTTAAAGTTCTATATTAAGTATATGGCAGTATTATCATGGTTATATGTGCTACATGAAAAACTCCTTTGTTTAAAGTAACCTTGCTGTGCCTTTTTCTAAGAGTAATGATCACCTATTTAATTTGTAATATATAATCTGTATATTTTCTTGAATCCAGTCAAGCATTATTTA
Organism: Procyon lotor; assembly: GCA_028646535.1. Lineage (NCBI taxonomy): Eukaryota > Metazoa > Chordata > Mammalia > Carnivora > Procyonidae > Procyon > Procyon lotor. The sequence goes on from JAQQSY010001652.1 coordinate 2,902, forward strand.
TACAGTTAAGAATAAACTCTTTTTTTTTCTTTCTCTTTAATAACAGTGTCCAATAGATACCAGAAAGCAACTAGCAGAGAATTTGGTTGTCATAGGTGGCACATCTATGTTGCCAGGATTTCTCCACAGATTGCTTGCAGAAATAAGGTATTTGGTAGAAAAACCAAAATACAACAAAGCACTTGGCACCAAAACATTCCGAATTCATACACCACCTGCAAAGGCTAATTGTGTGGCCTGGTTGGGAGGTAAGAATTTATTTTTTAAAATATAATGATTATATAGTAATTGGTTCCTGAATGGTATTATTAATGGATATATTAGAAGAGATGATTCAGTCTTAAAAATTGCTCACTTAAACTAATAGAACTATTAAATAATTCTCTTTGAACATTGACTTTTCCTTAAATTATTGTCAGAAATATATACCTATTTCTCTTGGCATTTGCACTTTAATTTTTTAAGTAAACTTCATCCAATTAAAGTCATTTCTCATAATAGTGACTTATAGCTGTGCATTTATTCCAGATACTACCATTGCTCATAACATTTGTTTTAATTCCTTCTAAAGCTAATTTGTGAGCCGTATATGAGAATTGATCTCTTTATTTTATAATTATACTTTATTTTATGACTGAGTTCATTGAATGATAGTTCATAGGAAATGATAGTTTCATTGAAATAAGGAAATAGCCTATGTATATAAAGAGACGATATGTAGGAAGAAAAAGAGACTATAAATATATATAGAGAGAGACTACTTTGAAGATTTTTACATAGGGAGAGAGAGACCCTACTTTGAAGAGAAAAACAATCATGGGTGGGGTGTGTATATGTATATATGTTCTTATATGTGTTTTATAATGCACGTGAGCTAATAGGCATCTTGATCATTAGAAAAAATATTGAGATTTTAAATATTTTTTGTAGAATTTGGTCAAAATGTAATTTTGATCAAGGACAAATGGATTTAGTTACCAAATTATTTTTTAAAGACTGCCTTGCAGATCTTCATAAAGTCTTCAGCATAGACTTGGGTGGCATTATAATGATGCTTATTGGGTTTTACAGTGCTGTTTTATTTATTCACAAACATCTTAGAGTTGTGGCAAAGAAAACCAAAGGTATTATTTACTTTGTTTACACAGAATTGAAAGTAGTTTCCACTGCACTCTACCCCATCTGCTTTTAGACACAGTAATGTTTGTTAGCATTTTCACTCTAATCTGCTATAGGTCCATTAAATTACTTTCAACATAGGAGTTGTGGCTTACCCTGTTATTCAAAATATAAGATATAAAAGAACTGCAAGTACTTTGAAGAGTGTGAATATGCATTACTGAATTTCACCTGTACATTAAATTTTCTGGTAAAAGTTTTCATCTTAAGTATAAAAATATTTTTTACCACACAGGAGCTATTTTTGGGGCACTGCAAGACATACTTGGGAGCCGTTCAGTCTCAAAGGAGTATTATAATCAGACAGGCCGTATACCTGATTGGTGTTCTCTTAATAACCCACCTTTGGAAATGATGTTTGATGTCGGGAAAGCTCAGCCACCACTGATGAAGAGAGCGTTTTCCACTGAGAAATAAAAATTTGATTGAAATTCAACTTTGCTTTGTATCAAGCATCTAATCAATTATAAGCAAATTGTACAAAGTATATAGAATGCTGTTAGAGATGACTTTATGGAAGTGAAAGCATTTCTGTAGTTACTGTTTGCATTAATTTTTAATTCTTTGGTCTGTTCCTCTTGTGTAATAGTAAAACAGTAGCTGATGCTTATGAAATTTGTTGTATTTATATCAATAAAATATAGTAAAGCAGTTTCATTTTGGAAGTTTGTTACATGATTTAGTTTCCAAAAAGAATAATAACATTGTCCCTCCACAATTCACATAACATGCCCTGAGCATTGAAGCATCCATCTGTTTCATTATTTTTAGCAGTTATTTAAAGAATAAATAATGTTACCATCACCAGGTTTTTCAAATATAAACATGGGTCTCTTTCTTCAAATCCTTTTGTTTTGGTATCTATGTGTCTATGTTAGAATGCTACTTTTCCAGGAATATATTTGACCCTTTGGACTGAGAATGTTTAGTAGATTAAACATTTGTTAAGCAAAGTATGGAAATGTTGGATTTTTAACTTTACAGTTTCTTTATGAATAATTCTACATTTCTAAGAAGAAAGGTATTTCATTTTTATGCAAAGGTATTTCATTTTATGTATTTTTATGAAACTGCTTTATAAACATGTATTCATAATGTTTTTAATCTCCTTTGTGCTTTTTAGCTTCTCAGGATTGGGAGTTCTTGGAAATATGTACTCAGTCAATGCTTAATTTTTATTTTTGTTGTTCATTTGTTTTTAACAAGCTACCTCTTACTGAAATTTTGCTGGTTTTATTTTTCTCAGGTGCCTGTGAAAATATGTACACCTGTTCCTGAAGAATGTACTCGTATTCCTAAAGACAGAGTAGGAATTGATAGATTTTCTGGACTGTATAACCCATGTCCATTCTTACTCATAGTTTAATTGTTTTCATTGTCCTTTTTGGGTCCTTCCTAGTTTTGCCACGTACTTTATGTGTGAAGATACCAGTACCCACTAACACTTGAAAGAGCTGGTTCCTGGCATTAAGAATGGGAAAGAATTTAAGGGGGGAAAAAAAAAGGAAAGAACGTGTGTGTGTGTGTGTGTGGTGTTTAAAAATACTTCTAGTGGGGCACCTAAGTGGCTTAGTTAAGCGTCTGCCTTTGTCTTGGGTAATGATCCCAGGGTCTTGGGATTGAGCCCCACATTGGGCTCTCTGCTCAGTGGAGAGTCTGCTTCTCCCTCTCACTCCCAAATAAATAAATAAAAATCTTTTTAAAAATAAAAAATAGGGACGCCTGGGTGGCTCAGTCAGTTGGGCCACTGCCTTCAGCTCTGGTCATGATCTCAGAGTCCTGGGATCGAGTCCCGTATCGGGCTCCTTGCTCGGCGGGGAGCCTGCTTCTCCCTCTGCCTGCTCTGCCTGCCCCTCCCCCTGCTTGTCCTCTGTCCCTCTCTGACAAATAAATAAAATCTTTAAAAAAATAAAAAATTAAAAAAATAAAAATACTTATAGCTGTACTTTGTCACCATGTACTACTACTTTAGTAGCACAAGACTAAGATTCATTATTTGATTGTCTGCTGTGTGTATAATATAGTTTCAGACACTAAATGCTACAACAGTAAGACATGGACCTTTACCCTTAGGTAGTTTTCAAATTAATAGAAGTGGCTGGTACACAGCTGATGATATAGAAAGAATATGGTAGCAGCCATAAGGATACCAAGTGCTTGTTATTGATGTAGTTCATTATTTTTTTCATATAAATATTTGTTTTTTTAAATTCAGTAAACAACATGTAGTACATCATTAATTTCAGATGTAGAGTTCAATAATTCATGAGGTGTGTGTGACACCCAGTGCTGATCACATCACATGCCTTCCTTAAAGCCCATCACCCAGTTACCCTATCCCCCACCCTCCTCCTGATGCAGTTAATTCTGACCAGGGAGTTGAAGAAAACTTTGTAGAGAAGGCTTTTACCCTTGTTCCTGAAGGATGAGTAAAATTTTAATAATAGAGTTATTCCAACCTATGTGAACTGAATTCTCTATACAAAATCTTAAAATGTTTGGCACTTGGATGAAGCATTGCTAATTATAATTTAGGATTAGATCATAAAGAACTCGAAGACTTATTAAAAGCAGTGAATAAGACTATGAAAGATCACTTTTGCCATCCAGTTTCCTAATATATTCATTCCAAAAAGTAAGGTTCTTTTATCCTGCCACTCTTCCACAGCACCCTTTCCCCCAAAGTAGCCATCTTTCCCATAAGCACATCTCTATAACTGATGTACTTAACAACTTTCACCTTATAATTGTTTCAATACAGGTTTTATCTTCTGTAATATAAGCGCCATAAGAACAAAGCCCCATAGGAACAAAGGCAGAGAGGCGGGCAGAGAGAGGGGGGGAAGCAGACTCCCCACTGAGCAGAGAGCCAGATGTGGGGCTTGATCCCAGGACCCTGAGATCATGACCTGAGGTGAGGGCAGAGGCTTAATCCATTTAGCCACCCATGTGCCCCTGCCCATTTCTTAACTTTGAATGCTCTTGGTGGGATTGGCAGGAGTAGGTGTACCATTAGTAGTGAATAGTAATGGATTCACTAGTAATATTACCTTTGTGTAGTAAACATGATTTTTAAAATTCTGTTGAATTATTTATGAGAAGTTTTTATATGAAAAAGGACTCTGACTGGAACAGAGCTTTATAGGTAGGTAGCTATAGAGTGACAGATACCTGTTGGCTGAGGTTAAGGAATGGAGCCTTTTGTTAGGGGTTGAATTGTTTTTGTTTTTTAAAGATTTTATTTACTTATTCGACAGAGAGAGATCACAAGTAGGCATAGAGGCAGGCAGACGGCGGGGGGGGGGGGGGGAAGGGGTTCCCTGCTGAGCAGAGAGCCTGATGTAGGGTTTGATGTGGGACTCGATCCCAGGACCCTGAGATCAGGACCTGAGAGTGAAGGTAGAGGCTTTAACCCACTGAGCCACCCAGGCTCTCCTCTTGAGGGGTTGAATTGTGTGCTGCAGAAAGATACATTGAAGTCCTACCCTCCAACACCTGTGAATATGACCTTATTTAGAAATAGTCTTTGCAGATATAATCAAATTCAGATGAGGTCTTTATGGCAGATACGGTAGATAACCCAATATGACTGGTATCCTTACAAGGTGAGGGGAATGCCATGTGAGACAGATACACAGGGAGAAAACAGGTAATGACCAAGGTGGAAATAGAGAAGTTCTGCAACACCAAGGATTGCTGGTGACACCAGAAACAAGCATAAAATGTTCTTCAAGATAGCCTTTGAGAGCATGACTCTGTACACCTTATTTCAAGCTTCTAGCCTCCAGAACAGTGAGACAATATATTTGCATGGTTTTAAGCCACCCAGTTTGTGGTACTTCGTTAGAGCAGCCGGAGGGAACTAATACACCCTACTCGATTGACCAGTTCATCATGTATTTACTGAACATCTGCCAGACACTAGGTGCTTGAGATACATTAATGAGGCAAGACAAAATCTGCCATTCTAAGGGGTGGAGAAAGTGAAGAAACATACTTACCGTTTAATAACTTACAGGAAAAACAGTATAGGGTAAAGTAGATGGTGGGATAGTTGCTGATGAGAACAGTGATTAGGGCTGGGCTCATTTATGACTTGAACAAAGAAGTTAGCTAAGTGTGACAAATACATATTTGGTCTCTGCCCTTGGTTCCTGACACAGAGCTCTAAAATGCTTGTAATTTCCTGTGATGAGGCTGTTAGGAGTATCTTACACAGAAATCCCCGCTCCCTTGGAATTTCTTGGGTAAAAGGAATGTCTTTTTTTCTAATGAGACAATTCCTGATGGGCTCCTGGATCACTTCAGGATGAGGTCTGTTCACCAGAAAGACTCGGGCCACAGTTAGAACTTTTACACACGCACACACACCCTGTCCTCTACGGAGAGGAGCAGGATAGGAAATTGAGTTAATAATCATGCCTACCTAGTGAGGCCTCGGTTTGGAGAGCTCCTAGGCCGGTGAACACGTCCCAGGCACTAGGAGGATGATGTGCCGGAAGATAGCATGGAAGGTCTATGCTTCACCATACCTTGCCTCGCACACCTCTTCCATTTGGCTGTTCTGAATTGTATCCATAATAAACCAGGAATAAGTAAGCTTTTTCTGAGTCCTGCGAGCCATTCTAGGAAATTATCAACCTGGAGAAGAGGATTATGGGAATCCCTGATTTATAGCCAATTGGTCAGAAGTGCGGGAGGTCTGGGATTGCTGTTGCGGACTCAGAAAATCCACTTTAGACAAATTGGTCACTGTGCAGCTGGAAACAGCAAACATCCTCCTGTTGCGAAATGAGTGACTTTGCCAATCTTAGCTTTATCCCTCCTTTGGTCTACTCTCCCTGTTATCAAGTTTTATTGAGATCGTAGAATTGCCCTTGCTTTTGAGAACACCCGATCCAGAAGGGGCACTCACTTGTTAGGGCTCCTCACCCCTACAAAATTACCCAAGTAAAGCCCAGATCCTATAAGAGGGTCTAACACCCTCTTAAACACACCCCACATCCCTCTGTGCGATGTATAATAAACCAAACTTGTTCAACCACAGGTGTGGATTTTGGGTCTCATTTGAAGGGGATGAGGGACGAATGGTGAGCGTAGACGACTGCAGAGAAATAGAATGGTAACCGCCTGCGGGAAAATTAGGTCAAAGTTTATGTTCTAAGATAAAGAAATAACAGCATGTTTGTTGAAGGAAAGGAGAGAAAAAAAATGGTCGTTTAGTGCGAGGAAAGCCTGTGGATAACAACATGCAGAGGTATAGGCACTGGTGCTTCAGGAGCGATTGGCCTGGGTTTGGAGCCGGGATGGTCCCCCTCCCGGCGGGGTCAGCGAGCTCCCGAGACCGGCGGCGGGCTCTCTCTTTTTGATCACTTCAAACTTCCCAGTGAGGAGCGGAGAAGGCGGAAGTCCTGCCTCCCCAAAATACGTGATTGCCTCTCCGAATTTTCACATCTCCCTTCTCTTGTGCCTCTGTGTCAAAGAGCCTCACCTTTAACAGAATACTAACCTCCCAATTTCCACCCGATTGGATGCATAGATCCCAAATACGGTCCCAGGAACAATGGAAGAAAAGTCGATGTATGCACGTACCGTCTGTAGAGCAGTTTCTAGTTGCAATTTTTTCATGAGTTTTAACAAGAGTATCCCGCCCCGTTCCTCAGGACACGCCCTAAGTCGCGAGGAAGGAAAAGTAAAATACACATTAAAGGAAGACAGCTCTTCCATAGGATCTCTTAGTTCTTGAAAAGCTGCCAAAGTTGCGGCTCATAATTTTGTTCTGACAAAAGGAAAAATTGCCCTCTACCAACAGTTATGCCAATATGCATAGTAACACAGAAAACGAATCTAAACTTTAAACCGTTCAGTGTCCTCTGCGCTTTAAGGAGGTGGTTGGGGAGGTAACGCGGAAGAGAAACGTTTGCTTTCAAGTGCGCAAGCGTGAGACCAGTTTCGTTTGCAAAATGAAGTCCTTTTTCTATAGATTTGGTTAATGTTGAAAATATTTGCATTAATTTGGTTTAAATAATGCTTTGGAGAAAGCCTAAAATATTTAAGGGAAAACAAAGGTTAGTGTAACGCAAAAGACACTCGTCGCCCAACGTGGGGCTCGAACCCACGACCCTGGGATTAAGAGTCCCATGCTCTACCGACTGAGCTAGCCGGGCGCCTGAAAGGAGTGGCCGTTTTTCTTTCTCTTGATTAGTATTCAACTACCTTTGGTTTTTCTGCCCCCCCACCTATTAATTATAAAAGAATTTTAACACATTATTAAACAGGCACTTCCAAATTATTTTAAAGAATTCTTTAAAACATTTCCTTAACTGTTCTTAGATTTAATTTTTAAAAAACATTTAATTGTTCTTAGATTTAAAATTTTTTTTTTTTTAAAGATTTTATTTATTTGATAGATAATGAGAGAGTAAGAGAGCATGAGAGTTGGGAGGGTCAAGGGAGAAGTAGACTCCGTGCTGAGCACGGTGGCTCATACGAGACTCCATCCTCTCACTCCAGGATCATGACCTATTCTGAAGGCAGTCGCTTAACCAACTGAGGCATCCAGGGGCCCTAAATGTAATATTTTTAAAATTTTTTAAGATTTAATAATTTTTATTGCGTGTTATCCCAAGAGCGCTGAAAATTTATGCAAGTCTACATTATTACAGAGTCAATGAATCTTTTTTCTTAAGTGTTTTAAAATATTTACTGCCCAATGTGTTATCTTCTTTGCAGAAACACTAAGGCTATCGAGTTTCTATCAAAAGGCAAATTGGATTGCTACAATTTGGGGGGCAACATTAGAAAACAAAGTCCAACCGTTAGTTTCACTGAAGAACAGCAGCACTTGGCTATTTTTCCTTTAAGAAGATCTAGTCAAGGAGAGCTAAATTGAGGAAGTAGATTCTGGTTCAATAAAAATAAGGTCTCTTTCCCGTAACTGCCTGACAATGGAGACAGGACACTTAGAGGTTGTTATTACCACCTCAAATGACAGAAGCTGGGATGAAAGGATTATAGAGTCACTGAATCCTATGGTAAAGAATATTAATTCTAAGAGGAAAAGAGAGAAGAACTGATTTTGATCAAATTTTGGAAAGCTGCAACAATGGAATAATCTCCTATGGAAATATACATATTCTGAGATACTAGTGAACTTCTTTAGATGAAGAACTCTGCAAATTTCTGTGATGGGGCAATCTAAAACTTAATTGTATATAACAAAGAATAACAAAGATTTCCTAAAGGTCAGTATTTAGAAATTAAACACATTGATCATCACATTTTGTAAGTTACTTAATTGAAAAAATATGAAGGTATGGCATAAAATAATATTATACATTTAAATTACTCAATGTATGCCTAGGATTTAAATAGAATATTTTAAAATTCCAGATTTATTAAAAATTAAAATGCAATTATTCATTAATAGTTTTTTTCTTGCAATTGCCAATTCTGGTTTATTTTTATAATTTGGCAGAATGTACCTGGAAAATTAATTTGTATTTATTTGTATTTTCAACGCATTTATTAATTTCTTACTATATACAAAGCACTGTGTTATATAGTCTGATAGGAATATAAAACAGATCTGAAAACCTTAAAATACTTACCATCCTATAAGAAAGAGATACGTTCAAATTACATACCAATTTTAAATGCAATACCTCCCAAAGTAATTTGGAATAATTTAATTAAAACAAACAAATCCATACCCACACCTTCTAAGTTTCCCAATGAATCAGGCAAATAATCAAGAACCTGAGACCACAATTCAATGCACTCTTCTAAGATACATCAACAGTCCAGCTCCCAAATAGGCAATTCATCTGATAAATTCAGAAAGAGATCCAAATTCTTCTCTTTTTAAAAAGACATTATTTATTTATTTGACAGAGAGACACAGGAAAGAAGGAACACAAGCAGGCAAGCAGGGGGAGCAGGAGAGGGAGAAGCAGGCCTCCCACTGAGCAGGGAGCCCACTGCCATCCTGGGATCATGACCTGAGTGGAAGGTAGAGGATTAAGGGACTAAGCCACCCAGGCACCCAAGAGCCCCAAATTCTTTTTTTTTTTTTTCTTTTTTAAGATTTTATTTATTTATTTGACACAGAGAGAGAGATCACAAATAGGCAGAGAGGCAGGCAGGGAGAGGGGGGAAGCAGGCTCCCCACTGAGCAGAGAGCCTGATGTGGGGCTCGATTCCATGACCCTGAGATCATGACCTGAGCCAAAGGCAGAGGCTTAAACCCACTGAGCCACCCAGGCGCCCCTGAGCTCCAAATTCTTAATTAATGAATAAATAGCAGGCACTGGGCACTCAAATAACGTTTATCATACACAAGTAGTAAAGTTAGTTAAAAAGTTTAACTGAACCCCTAACCAAATTTAGAGTATTTATAGTTTACCTTCAAGATGAACCCACCTAAGACAATAAATAATCTTTAGCTTTCTTCAGCACTTTATTGGCCTATCTTGGTCAAAATACTCTCGTTAAAACTCCTCATGAAAAAATTGCAACTAGAATATTTCAATGAGAGGTAAATTAAATGGCTTGTCTTCCAAGTAAATTCAAATCTTTTATCCATTTGTTCATGAATAAAAACTAACCATTATTTATAATGCTTCATTAGCAGGGAGAAGCGATTGAAATTCCTCCTTCTCCCTTTTTTCCTACATCCAATATTTCAGCAAGCCCTACGTATCTAAAATACATCTACACATTCCCACTTCCACTGCCACTATTCTAGTCCAAATCATTGTTGTTACGTCTTGCCCAAAGGACTGCAATAGCTTTCCAACTAGTCTCCATGATTCTGCTTTCCCTTATCTATCAGTCTTCACACTGAAGCAAGAGAGATCACTTAATAACTTAAATTAGATCATATAATTCCCCTGCTTAAAAAACTGCTGATGACCTGACAGTAAAAAGCCAATAATATATGTGGAAGAAATGATGGAATTAGAAAATCACCATTTGGCAAGCATCATAATAATCCATTCAAATAAGAATCATCATATACTAATATCAGTGGGTGAAGGATTGAGGAGTAGCAGGATATTTACAAGGATAGTCTCAAAGTATTTCTTCATAAGATATTTATTAATTACAAAGGGCAAAATAGAAACTTTATGGTAGATAAATCTTAAGCAAGTGATCAAAGTTAACATAATCAGTAACGGAACCAATTGGCATCATGTGCCTCCTAATATAATGCTCTAATATGAATGCAAGGTTACTTTTGTGGCATTCCTGCCCAAAATGTATTACCTGAATCCTAGCATGAAAAAGTATCATACAGGGGCACCTGGGTGGCTCAGTGGGTTAAAGCCTCTGCCTTCAGCTCAGGTCATGATCTAAGGGTCCTGGGATTGAGCCCCCCATCCCGCTCTCTGCTCAGCAGGGAGCCTGCTTCCCCCTCTCTCTCTGCCTCCCTCTCTGCCTACTTGTGATGTCTCTCTCTCTCTCTGTCAAATAAATAAAATCTTAAAAAGAAAAAGTATCATACAAACCTAACTGAGGAATATCCTTTAAAATAATATTATAGGCTAGAGTCATGACAACTGAAAGCAATGCCTGATGTTGGTTTTCTTTGGCTATGAAAGGAATTGAGAGAATTGCCAAAATCCAAATAAAGTGTGTAGATTAGAGAATAGTATTGTTGATTTTCTAATTTCCATAATTGTATTGTGGATAAGTAAAATGTTCTTGTTGGGGGGGGGATATACAGTGAAGTATTTAAGAGAAAAAAAATGCTGATGGCCTTCCATTTACAACCAGATTAAAAACTAGATCTGGTCTCATGTCCACCTCTCTGATTTCACCTCCTGTCACCTCAACCAGTTAATCACGGTGACAGTTCCTATAACATAAGCTTTTATTCCTATAACAATCAGTTTAAGTATTAGCCAATCAGGAAGCCATTCCTTAAGCACCAGGCTTAAAGTTCAAACCTCCATCGTCTCTTCTCTCTTCTAACTACAAGGTGCAACTATTTTGCTTATTTACTATTTTTTGTCCATTTCCTCCCATTGAATGTAAACTCCATGAGGGATAGGGGTATGTCTCCACCATTTTATCAGTGTTCAACACAATACTTGGGACATATTAGAGCTCAAGAAATAATCAATTTTATTCTT
>JAQQSY010001653.1:0-14215 GCA_028646535.1 Procyon lotor
TATCATTTAAGCCTGTTTGTGTTATTCTTATTGTTGATTTGCAGCTTAGTTATTTCTTAGTTTTTTCTTTATAAGAACGCCATCAATGTGCATGCTTTTATGTTTTTCAGAAAAGGGTGTGTTTGGATGAAAGTAAAAGAAAAAATAAAATCTTTCACTGTCTCTAATGTCTGTGCTGTTTAACATTTTGCGACCCAGAAATTCCCCAACGGTCTTCAGTTATATCGTAAGATTCGTGACTGGTCCTACATTCTGAACTTACAAAATTATAATATTTTTTCATAAATATTGAGCAAGCTTTTAAAAATACCGTACTCAAAATTATGAAGCAATAATTAGTTTCATCATACAAACTCATCTGTGTATCTTATACAATGTATATAGCGAGTATTAGTTGCTCGACAGTTCTGTAATCATTAGGGGGGCTCACTGAGGCTCGTCCAGTGTCTAAAAGTAGCCCGGTCGGTAAGTAAAGTCCCAATCTGACCGATCCCTGCATCGTACATACTAATGGTTTCTTTCATGTCTTCCATTTCCATGTGATTTTGTTTCCTGTCCAGTGGTACCAGTTTTCCTTTATATATATAAAGCTGTATTTTTCTTTGGCAATGTTACATGATTTATTACTACATTCACTGAATAGATCTGTGTCAAGAAACTGATCTTTTAAATAGATGGACCATTATAAAAATACAGTATGTATAAAGTTTGCCCATCAGGTAGAGACAGGAAGTAACCGCCAGATACCGATACAGATTTAGGAAGAGAACTGTCCATCGTAGTGATGATTCATGTGGACAATTGCAGATGTACAAATAGATGGGAACCATAACTGTATTTGTTCTTAATGTATTAGATGAAGAAAAGGTCGTTGGGGCAGATATTCCAGATCCACCTTGTAGTGAGTTACATATCTTTGTTAAGTAGGATTTTTGTGGGGGGAGGGAGGGGATAGACTAGTTTTTTATTACAGGTTACACGTACCTTTGAAGATTGGCTAACTTGGAATGTTGTGTTACCATTTAGTATTTTGGCATTATACACAGACTAATTTGACCTATCAGTCAAACATTAGAATGAAAATTGGCAGTTTGTCAAACTGATAATTTGGAAACGTTCAGATATTTGATATTGTATGGGTAAGCTATCCATGTAATTGAATATAAAACTTCACTCAGATATTTTGAAGTGCTAGATATACAATTACTGACTTAGCTTAGAGTAGTTGTGACTCAACATTGTCCCCAAGAATTCATTTGACACCTTTAACAATTTGTGGACAAGAAAGTAAATCTGTTACTTTTTCCAGCTGGGGAGTTATTTTCAGTGTAGTCGTGCATGAGGTCAGAAAGACAAATATCTTACCCCAAGCAGGGGCGGAAAAAGGTTATTTTTTAGAAAGCCACTCCAAATACAAGCTCAGTTACTTCCTTATAAAAATATGATCTATAGGACAAACTCTCAGTATCTGTTTATTGATGGTCCATTATTCCATCCAAATTAGTAGTGGTTCATGATTTTATATGTGAATATGGAAGATCTACTCTGCTGATTTTATTTTTATAAATCCTTGCACCTTAAAAAAAAAGATGCCACTGAAATTCTCTGTATGTTCAGGAGAAAAGAATATTTGCCTAACAGTCTTGTCTCCTTGTGGTATGTTCAGAATAAATTCTGACTTATCTTGAGTTTATTGGTCCTTCATTAATCCAGAAAAAAAAAGAAAAGAAAATACAAATCTCAAAACTTACTTGGTGATATGATAAAATACCCATCGGGTGATGGTTATTTCACACATTTGCGATAATGTGCATGTTTTATTGCCAAGTAACAGCTACAGGATACATTATAATTTTGGCTTTTTCTGCTACTTGCCAAGGTTTGTTGAGTGCTTACTGTGTGCCAGGCAGTGTGCTCACCCCCTCAGCATGTTGTCTCATGGGCTTACATGCAGACCCCCGGCCACAGTGTCACTCAGGCTGCAGACTAACCGCTGCGCGCCGACCGCCAGCTAGCGAGTCCTGGTCCACCACTTGGCGTTCCACCTTGGACAAGTTCTCCGAAGTTTCTGCTTAAACACTCTCAGCTGTAAATTACGATAGTTTTATTTACCACAAAGGGTGGTTGGTGACTTGGTGACTTATCAAAGCACCAGTTGTGCGTGGAGTGTGGCAGGTGCTCAGTAAATCTTCTTCAACTTCTCTTGCTCCCAGTTTTACAGATGCAGAAACGGAGACTCAAGAGAGTTTGAATGAAATACCCCAGTAATCCTTCTGGCAGAAAAACGTATGCCCATTCTTTTCTGCTTAACAAAGATGGGATGCAGTATTTCCTACTGCCTCAGTGCCTTTAAAAGCAGATGGTCATAACTAATCGTAGTCACATAAAGATGTCTTGTTTAAAATCTCAATCAGACCACACAGAAATTAACAAAAGGAAAGATTCTCCATCTTCCATGAGAAAATGTCATGATCTCCGTGGTGGGCTTGAGGGCTGAGAGGGCGCCTGTCCCTTGTGTTGGCAACACGGAGTCCTCACGTTGGCCAGGGGGGATGTGGGATGGCAGAGGCAGAGGTCTTTCCTTGTGGCGCGGAGTACGGTAATAACGAGATGACCCTTCTGAAGGTCACTTACCGCGGGGAAGCCCACATTATCAGATGTGCTGTATCACTACACGAGTCCGACCGCAGGCACCATCAGGCCCCGGCTGGAGCCCTCCTTTATCAATGAAATAAGGGGACCGCTTACTTACCTCATAGAGGTTACTGAGAGTCAAAGTGATTATGGATGACTTCGTTCTTTGCTTCTTGTGTTTTTCAGTTTCAAAGGAGATGATAGTTGTAAAAATGCATTTTTATATAAAGTTGAACATGAATGCGAGAGATTATCATAATTCTTCCTAAATCATTTCAGCTCTGCTTCCTGTCTATGACGTGTGGATAAGTAATCGCCTGTTATTCTCTGATGTATTTTGGAATTCACACGCACGATTGTTAGTGGTATTTATCACTGAATGTGTCCCCCGTGGCTCAGCGCACTGTCCCTGCAAACCTGGGCTCCTGTGGGGTTGGGTCCCGGGTCCGTGTGACGATTCCTGGACGGCGCACCAGTTTCCAGTTGTTCGCGAGCGCCTTCTGTCTTTTCTGCCTCGTGCCCCATCCTGTGGACGGTGTCCGGGAAGCCGGCAGGGGAGACTTGGTCTTCCCCCGACACCCCGTGCCCCTGTTCTGTCACTGGCTCGAAGAGGCCATGCCGGGGACCACCTCGGAGATCACTTCCTGTCTGTCTGATGGAAACAGGGACGAAGAAAGGACCTGGTGTGGCAGGGAGAGCACCGGACGTGAAGGAGAATCTGGAGTTGGTGGCCGTGGGGGCCCGGGGGTGAGTCTGACCGTGAGACAGCTGCAGGGCGGAGAGGGCCTGCTCCCGCTGCTGCCCGGGTTTTATTCTGAATGGTGGCAGCTGAAGTCTGACCCTCTGGCCGGAAGGCAGGCAGAGTTGGGGGCAGCACCGCTCTTGTCCCTTCCGAGGACGTCCGGCTTCGGCGCCGTCCATCTGTCCCCTGCTCCCGGGGAGCCGAAGTGGCAGCAGCGTGCTGTCCCTGCGATGGCCAGGGGGCCGGGGGCCGGGGCGCCGGGGCAGCTTGCCGCGGGGAGGCCGGGCTTCTGCACGCGGACTGGACCCGGCAGCCCGCCCTAGCCGTCCCTGCAGTTGTGGCGTGAGGCCCGGGGACCCGGCGGGCCGTCGCGGGCTGGTTCTTCCCAGGGGCCACGCACCTGATCCCAGAACGAGCGCTGCGCTTGGGCTCTGGTCCCGGTGCTCCCGACGGTGCGGCCCCAGCACCGCCGGCGCTGATGCTCCCTCGCCCGGCGTCGGGCCCCTGCGGTCCGGGTGGGGGCACAGGTGCTTTGGAATGCAGTCGCGCCCGGAGCGTTTTTTGGTAGCGTTTCTTGCTCGTGAAGGAGGTTTGGGGAGGCGTGAGCGTGGATTCCGGTGCAGGGCCACTGGGGTTCAAGTCTGTCACTTGCCCCCCGCCCGCTGAGGGGACTCGGCCTCGTCCCCAACCTCTGATGCCTTAGTTACAAAATACAGAGGATGACAGCGTTGCCTGCTCAGCGGGCTGTGTCAGGAGGAACCGAAATGACACACGGACGGACGGTGCCTGGGTCCGTGCCTGCCACGAGGTAAGCGCCCGGTGACCTGCACCCCGTGAAGGCAGTGACCCCCGTTCCCAGAAATCCCGGTGTTGGGAAGGAAACCGTCGCAGGTTCTGCTACGCTCGAGCCTTTCGCTGTAAACCCCCTCAGAGAGCCGGTCCGTGTGTCTGTCCTCAAGCGGCCAAGCCTTACGCTAGACCTGCTGACGCTTTTGTTGTGGGTTTGTGACACACACTTGACACTGTGAAACAAAATATGTTCCAAACATCGAGCCCAAACAGTGCATCCCTCTGTCGTGTGCTAGTATCTTTATGTTTCTGTCTCTGTATTTCCAACTCTCCTCTCTGTTTCTAGAAGTTGAGTTGAAAAGGGGATTTTAGATCAGAAATAAATCCGGCACAGAACATCCTCCATGAGTCTTTGTCTCTCGTCATTCCTGGCTCTGGTGATCCTCGGCGGGGTCTGACTCCCGCACCCACTCTGATGTCTGGTTTTCTAACTTTCCTTAGCGTGTCGCTTTGTTCCCTCATCTATTTCATCCCTGACGTGAGCTCTGATAAAACAGAAAGCGACCGCGGGCCCGGAGCCCTCGACTTGTGAGCCGTGCTGCGAGGGCAGAATGCGAACCAGACTCTTTATCAGTTTAAAAAATGTAGTTCATTAGTATTCACGTTGATTACATATTGTAGTAACATTGGATGCATTGTGTTCAATAAAATATATTAAAACTTCACCTTCTTCTAACATGGCTACTGGAAAATGAAAGATTACATAGATGTCTGGCATTATATTTCTATTGGACTCTTTGGTTCCGACACTCAACCACAATTCCCAGCTCATATTAGGCACTCAGCAGGGTTTGTTTATTCAACAGATAGAAATCTGAGGCTGGACATTTTATGATTTGATTAATTGCATTATCAGATTCAGTGATTAAAAGTGATTGAAGATTCTCTAAAGGACATTATGTTTTTTTGTTGTTTTTTTTTTAAAGGTCAAATCATTCTTTTTTTTTTTTTTTTTAGATTTTTTATTTGACAGCGAGAAACACAGTGAGAGAGGGAACACAAGCAGGGAATGGTAGCAGGAGAAGCAGGCTTCCTGCCGAGCAGGGAGCCCGATGTGGGGCTCGATCCCAGGACCCTGGGATCATGACCTGAGCTGCAGGCAGACGCCCAACGACTGAGCCACTCAGGCGCCCCAGGATATTATGTTTTAACTTTACAGCCTGAGGCCAACAGATTCCTTTTGAAAGTAAATGGTATATGCAATAAATATTTAATAAGTGAAATGGAAGTTACGATTTGGAAGGATCATCTAGGAATTATTGGTGTTCAGGACAATAATGCACAACCAAGAAACAGAATCGGAAAAAGTATGACAATACTGGGTTGTGTCATGTTGGATTGGGCTCACAGTGGACACTACATCATCCTAGTCTTTGTTATTTTTGTATCCTTAAATTTTATCAAATTAAAAAATGTTAAATCTAGGCATATAGGCTATTCAAGCAATATTATCTGAAAGTGAGTCCATATCATATCATGATCACTAGTTAAATAAGTCACCACTTTTTCTTGATCACGAGTCCAAGTATGAATAGAATCAGTGAACTCTGACAACCTACAAATAACTGAAAATTCCTCCAGTGGACCTATATTGATGTAATCAGCTTATGGGACCTGGTACTACAACACCAAATAACTAATGGAAATATTTGCAGTTGCATCTGCTTATAATAAAGAGCTAAAATTTGTTATTTCTGTCTGCTCCTTTTATTCTTCCTAAAGGAAATCACTTGAGATGAATTGTGTTGAAAAACAGTGTTTATAGTGGCCTCAGAAGACAAATTAAAAACAGGGACAGCAAATGCATGAGAGTTTTAACAAGGCAGCAGTCTATAATTCCGAGGAGTGCATAGGAAACTAGATGATTCCCGTTGTGTTGCTAAAAGAATGCTCTTTTTACCTAGTAAGTGATTTTTGGCACTGTAGATTAAGACTGGTAGTTACATATAAAATCGATTTATAATAGCTCAATGTCGTGATACACTTGGCAAACTTGAAGAGTTGGAGGAAAAAGTGTGGAGAGGCATCAGACACGGCCAGTTCACTTTCCAGATGGAGAAACAACATCACATACGGTGACTTAAGATCTCACAGATGGAGGGAGTAAGTGGTAGAGACACAACCCGGTCTTCCTGGCACTCGCCAGTTTGAACCGTAATCACCAAGTATCGATGGGACTCCATTATCAGGAACATAATATGTATAAGAGAAGATACACGGTATATACACATACTTTCAAATATATGATATATACAAGTGTGTACATCCATATACAGAGGTAGGGAAAATGCTGCCCACTGATGATAAGGCTTCTTCAGACTGATGCATTATCTGTCTTTGCATCGTTAATGTTGAATCCAGGGTCTAGGCGACCCCTGAAGGGAGTCCTCCCACGCTTTGTAGGCAGGTGACCTGCTACTCTTTTCAAGGGCCCTGTGAAGTCTTTAACCAACCTCTGCCCTGGAGCCTTAATTTGGAGATAGCTGACATAAGTGACTCGCCCTGTGCTCCTTGATTTCCACACCTGGGCAGTTACCATCTTCCTTAGCATCTTGTAGAAATCTTTACTTAGTACAACGTACTACATTTAAACCACACCCCTCTGTCTCTGCTGGGCTAGGGCAGCGATGGGGCTTCACGTAGCAACGTTGGGTGGGTAATGAAAGTCCCAAAGTCTCAGCCATATGTATATTCAAATAAAAGCTCCATCATAATAGAAGAGCCATCCTGTGTTATTTACGACCTCAGATGATGTGCAAAGTGCTTCACATATTGTACTTTCTCTTGATAACCCAGCGGGGGAGAGAAGGATCTACCTTCCAATGTCCTTCAGGGGATATGGGTTTCGTTTTAAACATATCCCAAAGCAGAGCTGAGTCCTAAGGGTTGCCTTCCTTGGCTCTTCCGCCCCAGAGAGGAAGGAGCATGTCTGCTGGGGCCACGGACGGAAGGACGCCTCCCCTGCCTTGGGGCGCTTGGACCCTGAAGAGTAAGAGACTCGACCACGGAAACCATCAACCGCAAACCTTTGATACGGTCAACGCGCATCGGCTGCGGCCTCGTTAATAGATGGGATCAAACACACCTCAGGCTTTCAGGGTTTGAAGCCCGTCTCGAAGGGCCACGTGGAGAGGGGTGCGCTTGCAGCCAGACAAGTGTGGGAACAGGGACAGGGATGGAGACCTGGTCTCTTTGGGTCCAAGTCTTCACCACAGTTGTCTGCCACCCCTGGTGGTCACTTCGCGGCAGCAAAGTGCTTCTGGAAGAGGACACACCTCTGGGGGAAACCTCACACGTCCTGCCACGCCCGAGGGCCACGGGAGCCACGGGAAATGCTGCAGCAGCTTCTCTCCCCCACTGCCCCTGCCCCCCCCCGAAGGACCTCATCTCAGCCTCTTTCACTGTCACCCGTGCCATAAACCTGACCTCACGCCGGGCCGGCCGGGCCGCCCGCGGGCAGATGGCAAATCCACGGCCACGGCTCAGCTGGGGGCGCGCTCGTCCTTGCCTGGTCGGCATCCCTGTCTTGGGGCTGCGTTCCCTTCTAGGCACCCGGGTGAGCCGGCAGGACGGGCTTCCCGCCGAGGTGAGGCTGCCGTCTCCTGGGCCTGGCCGGGCGCCCGGTCCCCACAAGGTTCTGGACGTGCCTGTGCTTGCCTGTGCTTCCCTCGCCCCCGCGCCTCCGTGACAGGCAGCCCTTCGGCAGAGGCGGGAGCCCCGCACCTCGGAGCTGGGCAGCGACTCACAGATGAGGAGGCCGAGGCCAGAGTGGAGAGCAGCCTGGCGGGCGAGCCGCAGGTCCGGCCCGCAGGAGGGGTGGGCGGCCGTGAGAGCAGAGCCCAGGCCCTTTCTGCCCCACACAAGCCTCTGCCTCCCGCCGCCCCCTCTCGTCGTCCATCAGGAGCTGGAAAGCCCAGTGCCGGGCTCTGAGCACCGAGACCTGGCAGGACGGTCCCCAGAGGTGGTCCACAGCGGGCACTGTCCAGGCCAGGGCTGGACACGGCCCCAGCTCCCTTCCCCACCTCTTGGCTGTCCTCCTCCTCCAGGCTGTCTCCCGGCTGGTTCCTCCAAATATCCATCGCTTACATGGATATTTGTGCGAAACTCGAGGGGAGGGCAGAGGGATGTCGCCACATCATACTTAACCCTTTACATCTGAAGCTTTGGGCCTTGCCTATGTCCTCCCTGAGGGACAACCTCAGCCAGACTCCTGTCAACCTGCAGGCCAGTGTCTGGCATCTTCCTGAATAATAGGAGGAACAGCGGTGATGCCCCCTCAGCTGATCTGAAGCCCACTTAAAAGGACGGTAACACTTCCAGCGATGCTCTCGGAAGAACGTGCCCCTGGCACTGTCCCCTGGGCCCGGCTGGGACAGCCCAGCTGCTGAGGGCGACCCTTAATCTTGCCTGTCATGACCCTGAGTGGCAACGTCCTCACATTTCCAAAGCACGGCCACCATCTGTGCACACAGTGCACAGCCCAGCGGGTGACACGCGACCGGCCGAGCTCAGGACCCGAGACCGGATAAGTGTCAAACCACATTGAGCAGCTTCTGGTTTCCAGGAGGAATCAGGCTTCGCGGAGGACGTGGACCTTGATCTGAACCCGAGCAGCCCTCCCACCACCAGCGGAGGGCCACCGGGCCGTCAGTGCCCCCGCACGGCAGGTGCTGGGCATGTGTACGTCACCCGCGCATTTATAAAGCGGGCACGATGGTTCCCGCCGTGCAGCCACAACGACAGGCCCCAGAGCCTGCAGAAGACGCCCCCACCGCCGCCGCCCAGCCAGCCACCGGGAGAGCTGCCGTCCCATGACCACACGCGTGCCTCTCGGCCAAGTCTTAGGAGGCAGACAGCAGAGCGGGAAGGCAGTTTTGGGCCAGGAGCACATGGGAGGAAAGGCTGGGGGTCTCTGGGCAAGGAGACAGTGACAGCAGGCAGGGGTCTGGGCAGGAGAGGGCCCCTGGGAGAATGGGGCAGAGAAACTAGAAGGAAAAGGCCCCATGTTCGGCCGTGCCTGGCCTACGCCCAGCCCTGGGAAGGCTTGATGTGCGCCCCACTGCTCGTTCCTCAGCAGAGAGGTGTCCATGCAGGCTTCCCGCCGGGGTGACTGCACCTGCACAGGTTGGTAACATAGGAAGGTCCCTGCCCAAGTCTGCGCCGGGGCCGGGCCCCCTCTGTTTGCCTGACCACACGCCCAGGGCTTTCCCTGCGCTCCCCAGGGCCTCAGCGAGGACGTCTGGAGAGGCCGACCTGCCCCCACCTTGGCTCAGCTCGTCGGGCAGCCCCTGCAGGGTCAGTTCCTGCATCCATGCAAAATACGTGGCTCGGTTAACCTGCAAACTCTCCTGCAGCTACGAAAGCAACCAACACTGAGCCGAGAAGCTGTCGGACACGATAGCTTATGCTCGGCACAAGGCGTAAGCGTGGGCACGGTGACCTGCACGAGCGCCCGCACACAGCCCGTGCAGAAACCCAGGCTCGCCCCCTCCTTTCTACAGAGTGGACCTGCCGGGCAGGACCGAAATCGGCCCCAAGGAACGGTGGATTCTTCCAGGGGCCCGTTCGTCCTGCTTTCTACTTGTTCTTCCTGTTTACGAAGTGTCTTCCTTCGGGGGAGCTGTGGCCGGACGAGCATGACCTCATCGTCCCAGCTCAACCAGAAGCCCAGAAAGGAGAGGCTGTGCCGTTCACATTCTCCCCCAGGGCTTCTCCGCTCTCCATGGCTTCGGCTTCTTCGGGCAGGTTCCTGCGCCGGGGGCTTGCATGTATAATGAAGAAAGCAAGTGTGGACAAGGAGCCAACGGTCGGCTCTGTCTTTACTTGCCGCAGGTGACAGCAGAGGGCAGAGACTGACTCGGGGTGGACAGTGAGTCCATCCATGTCTGCCCTGGTCGGGGCATCTGTCCACTTGGGCGCTCTTCTGTGTGCGCGGTCAAGGTGAAACCAGGGGGCGGGGGACGGGGACAGCAGGTGGGCCACGAGGCAGGCGTTTCTCCGGGAAGCAGCTGTGTGTAGAGGAGCTCCTGACTGCCTCCTTCCGTGGCGCTCGGACCTCCCAGCCTAATTCCCAGATCCTCCTGCTCTCAGAGTGTCTGCTTCTGTGTAGTGTCTGTAAATCCAGCGTTGACAAGTTAGCCCATTTTTCTAGAGCCTGGCGGAGTCCAAAAGAAGCAAAAAGATGTTCTGGTTGAGTGAATCAGTACATATCAGGTGCTTGTGCTTGGTTCTGGAATCATGGGGATCGTTATGGACTGACCTGTGTCCTCCCAAATTCATATATTGAAGTCTTAACCCTGGGACCTCAGAATGTGACTATATTTGGCGATAGAGTCTTAAGAGAGGTGATGGAAGTAAAATGAGGTCATCAGGGTTGGGCCTTTATCCTGTCTGACTGATGTCCTTATAAGAACTGGAAGGGAGCCCAGGGATGCATTGCACTGGGGAGGAGGGGGGCAGACGGGTTGCAGGGGGACACACAGCGAGGACACAGCAAGATCTAACACCTAGGAGATCTAGCACAGGAGATCTAACACCTTGACCTCGGATCTCCAGCCTCCAGCACTGGGAGGAAATGAATTCCTGTCGTTGAAGCTGCCCGGTCTGCGGTATTTTGTTAGGGCAGACTGACAGATCAGTGTGAAACCATCCCCCGGCAGGTGGGACTCACGCCTGAATGTCTGTGTGCCATCGGAGAAGCAACGTGCTTCCCCTCTGACTGCCCCCAGCATCTCTGAATGCTTGTGGGGCCCCTGCAGGACTGGCCTGCCTCTCTCTGCGTCTCCCCCACCGTGCTCCCTCCACCCCTGTATTTAATCCCCATTGCAGGACACCATTGTAGGCAGAGCCTGCATCCAGATGGAGGTGAATTGAGATGGCCATAAGGCTTCTAAATCTCCCTGCCGTCCTAAACTCCCCAAGACCCATATCCCTCACAGTGTCGACATCCTAAAAGCAACTCAGTACTTGTGCATCCGTCTGGAGATCCCTGAGGGTCTGTTACAGCAGAACGTTCACTCTGCAGAATCTCCAGGGACTCACTTCTCAGTGCTATTCACCGAGGGACATCCATTTGAGTGCCTTAAATGCTTTGCAGAGGAGTGATTTATCGGATGGATTGGCTTATTGTTTTGCTCTTTGAACAATTAAGAATAACTGTGACTACCTAAACCCTTGGGTAGGATCCCTTCTCCCTTGGTCTGTCATGTACTTCATTCTCAACAAACTCCTACACATACCTCAAAACCCAACTCAGGGGTTTGTCTTCCCCAAGCTGAGCTGACTAGCCCCTCCTCAACAGGATCACTCTTTGTTAAAGCCCCAGCCCCCGATGTGATTGTATTTGGAGATGGGGGCCCTTGGAAGGTGATTAGGTTAGAAGGCATCCGGACGGCAGGGCTCAAGTGATGCCAATTTGCATCCTGATAAGAGGAGAGCTGGCTTTCTCCACCGTGTGAGGACACACGGCCGGAAGTCACAGTGTACCATCCAGGATGCAGGCCTTCCCCAGACTTGGGACCCTCGGGCACCTTGACCTCAGACCCCCCAGCCTCCATAGCTGGAGAAACACCTGTGTGCTGCTCAGGCCTCCGGCTGTGACTTTTTGTTAGAGTGGCTGGAGCTGACTGAGACTCAGGGCTGAGGAAAAGCCTCCTTTATTTGACTAGAAGACCATTATCAGAGGAGATCAAAATAAAGCGCAGGGTAGCAGAAGGCTGTTTCTTTCCACCTCTCCCCAGGCCTTCCCGTTTTTTCTGGGCCCGAGGGCCTCCTGCAGGAAGGAGGTAGTCAGGAGCTCCTCTGCACACAGCTGCTTCCCGGAGAAATGCCTGCCTCGTGTCCCACCTGCTGTCCACCCCCCCATCCCCGGGTTTCACCTTGACTGTGCGTACAGAAGAGTGCCCAAGCGGACAGATGCCCCAACCGGAGCGGATACGGATGGACTCACTGTCCGCCCCGAGTCAGTCTCTGCCCCTGGGGGCCGGGGAGGGATGTGGGAGTCACAGCCTCCGGGCCAGCTCGCTTCAGCTTCTCCCACCTCCGTGGCGCTGGCCCTGGTGGAAAGTCACAGCAGCGTGCCCGGGGACTGGGCACACGGGGTCATGAAAACAGTGGCAGGCATCTGTCCTGCGCGGGCCCAGCCTGTGGCTCCGAAGGATTTACAACCAGCCTCGTGAACACAGGGCCTGAGCCGGTCCGGTGGGGAAAAGCCCCTCCCCGGGGCCCAGAGGCATAAACAGCTCGGGGTTTCCTGCGGGGGACACGGAGCCCCAGAAGCCAGGCCCACAGAAGAATAAAAACCAGTAGCGCAACTTCCGATGCGGCCCTTGGACAGAAAGCAGCCGGTTCCCAGGGCCTGTTTCTCCTGCATTTTGCAGGGTTGGTGGTGGTGGTGGGGGGGGTTTAGGCCTGTGCTGATCTGCACAGAAGAGCATCCCTGCTTCTTAGACCCACTCATTATTTTGGCTGCATCCTGTTTCTCAGACCAGCCTCCAGATTGAGTGCATTTGTATTGGGCACTTTCCCCCTTGTTCTGCCAAAAATCGCTTCTAAATTTGACGTCCCTTCTCGCTTCTCGCCCGCAAACTTCTCCAGGCGGGGTTCACGCACCCCGGAGATCGGGCCCCACTGGGTAGCGCAAGAGAGGGGCCCCTTTTGCTTTGAGCTTTCGGCCACCGAGGGCTGAAGCTAACAGGGGTAGTAAAGTAGGCATTGATCCTGTCCAGTCGCTGAATGTCCCCGTGAAGACTTTCACTCTTAGGGTTTCTATTATAAAGGGCTTGTTTCCACCTTGAGTAAAGGTGTCAGGGACAGGACGTTTATGAAGTGTGGACTTTCTCTCCCGCATCCTGCAGTCACAGGCCACTACTGGTTGGCTCTGGGTATGAGTCCCTCTGAATTTGGGTTTCTTCATCTGCGGCGTAGGGAAAAGGTAACGGTTCCTTCCCCCCTGGATTGTTGGAGGAATCAGGTGAGGCTGTGCATCACAGCCAACGCATAACAAGGGCTTGATAAATATTTGCTATTATTACCTGAAGACTGCAGAACTCATTGAAAGAAGTCCAAGGACATCAGTGCAAATTTTAAGCTAGGATATTTTTCTATGAATGGGAAACTATCATCTTCAGGCTAAAAAAAAAATAATAATTTCCCTTTTGGCTTGGTTTTCTATTAAAAAAAAAGAAAAAAAGAAAACCCTCTTCCCAAACGCAAACAAGCAAATGAACTAGAGGAAATTTACAGTTGTGGGCAGTCATGAACTCGCGGGGCCTCCCCGGGGACGGCGTGCAACTGCATCCCTCCAGCCCGCCGACTCATGCACGAACCCTTCCCAGGACTGGACAAAATGATGCGAGCTCGTTTTCCACGTGTGACGTCTGCCATGCTGTGAGGATGGTTCCCGCTGGCCGCTGACCAATCTGAGGCCCGTGACTAAGGTGCCTGCTTTCTTTCCACATGGAAAAACCGCACCTAATGGGAGAGATCGCGGCCCCGGAGTCCTCTGCGCGCCGTGATGTCAGAAGCATTTCCTAGTTCATTTCCCCGGAGTCTGACCCCAGAAGCCGTGACCCTGTTGGAAACATGAAAGTCCATCTGGTATAACTTGGATTTTTCCCCAACCACAGCCATTTGGTGCAAGTCGGAAAGCCCTGGGAGTGTGAGGATGAACAGGAATAAGCCCCATTGTGGGCAGCGCTCTGCCCTAACCCTTATTCCCAAACGGTGTGGTCTGGACGCACTCTTCCTCATCAGCGTCTGTGTATCGATCTGCAAACGGAGGTGATAGAAACTAACAGGGGTAGCCTGTGAAAAACAAAACCGAGGAATGTGAAGTTTTGTGATGCAGTGTGGGAGGGGGAGGGCTGGCGTGCCGCTCAGGTTCGGAGTTGCAAAAGGGTTATGGGAACCATGAGAACAAACTTGCAGCGCGGGCGCGAGTATGTGTCAGAGGGTTCTGCTTATCCCATAAGGTGGGTCAGCACCCTGTGA
>JAQQSY010001654.1:0-14214 GCA_028646535.1 Procyon lotor
ACAGGGGCACCATAGTCCTGGCGTAACTTCCCCGAGTCACGAAGCGGCTGCTGTACTCAGTTACTAAATGTGTTCCCATGCTGTCCCTCTTCCCCATTTTAGCGCGATGGGACCATGGCACCACCACAACCAAGAGGCCGGGAACAACCAGACCTCCAGCAAAGCCTGCAGGTAATATGGCTGCTCTGAGGAGGGCATTTATTTTCCAGTGTCCTCTTTCAGTAAAGGATTTTGGAACCTGGTACTTCTCTGTGACTTTTTCTTGGAGTTGTTTTGGCTTTCTCCAGATGGGCCACTTTACTATTCAGACATCTTCACTGATGTAAAAAAAAAAAAAAAGAAAGCAAAACAAAAAGACAAACCTAGCCTTGGGTTGGGCACACAGTCATTTCTCCCATCTGGCAACTTGTTACTAGTACATTCTGAGGATGCTACCATGTTTCTGGAAGTGGATGGCTACCGTTCTTCCAGAGAGACAGTCATGACCCAAGAGACAGTTACCCCTGTACAAATAGTTATGCTTTGCCCTCACATCTTCACATTTGCACCCTCAAAGGGGTACTTTGTGACCATGTAGCCTCCCTGTTTGTCCGGTGTGTGGGCTCTGCACTTGGGTTTTGAATCTTGGGTCAATGAGTAGACTGGTAAAATGGTCTGTTTGCTGGCCCAAGCCAAGCATACACAGAAATATAAATTAGTTGAGAAAATGGTAATACAGTGCATTTTGTACTTTTGGGCATCTTGTACCCAGTTGTTAATGAGTTGGCTGTTTTCTCTGTGTTTTGATGCTCACCGAAGGTAGTGCATTTGACTTGGCGGATGCTTTGGATGACCCAGACGACGGCCGCAGGAAACCAAGCACGGGCGGAGGAGGTAAGTCAGATCTGATCGGAAGCCCTGGCCGGCGCGGCGGCTCCCCAGACCGGGTTGCTGCTCATGAACTGCAGCAGCCTGTGGAGCACCCACCCCCCAGAAGCTGGGGGTACTTCACAGCACAGAACCCTAAAATAGTAGTTCTCAAACTTTTTGGTCTCAGGACTCCCAACATCGTTGAGGATCTAGAGGGCTTTTGTTTTTGTGGGTCACGTCTAGCAGTATTTCTCATCTTTGAATGTAAAACAAAACAAATCTTAAAATACTTACTGATACAGTGCACTCAATTCCAATTTCCCGGGTTTATTTGTACTCGCAAGTGTTTTTAGGTCTGTGCAGTTTTGTCACGTGTAGGTTGGTGTATTCACCGTTGAGCTACACAGAACCGTTTCATCACCGTAAGCCTTGTTAGGTGACTTTTCTCGAGTCACCTGTTACACTTGGCTGTGCAGTTTTAGATGCTTTCACGGTCCTTCCCATTTCCTTACTCAGAATGCTAAAAGCTAGTGTACTCAAGGTTGAGCTTTCGTAAGGTACTTTTTCCTTCTCCTCCTATTAATTTTGTATCACCTCCTAGTCAGTCACCATAAATTGCTGAGTTAGACCAATTCCAGTGCATTCTCGTAGCCTCCTCGGGTCAGGAGTTTGGCTTCTAGTTAGCAGGGTCCTCCACTCAATGCAGTGGAGCACTCTGCCGGGGCTGGGGTCTCCGCGTGAGCTCCGAGGCTGGGCTTGTGTTCTGTTGCCGTTTTAACGTATTACCGCCAAGTTGGTTGCTTAAACAACGCACATGAGTCACCTTACCGCCACTGAGGGCAGAAATCTGAAATGGACGTCACTGAGCTTAAAACCAGTGTGTCAGCCTAGCCGTGTCCCTCCTGATCTTTCTCTCGTTTTTAAAGAGATCTTATTTATTTATTGGTCAGAGAGAGAAAGAGAGAGAGAGCGCACGCGCGCACGGGCAGGGGGTGGGGAGCAGCAGGGAGTAGGGAGCTGGAACTGGGGCTCGATCCCAGGACCTTAAGATCGTGACTTGAGCCGAAGGCAAAGGATTAACCGACTGAGCCCCCCCCAGTGTCCCTGACTCTCTCCCTCTCTCTCTCTTTTTCCTGTCGGTGGCGCAGTCAACTGAGCATCTTATTCTTGCGTTTGGCTCACGTCGTGATCTCCAGGTTGGGAGCCCACATTGGGCTCCACGCTCAGCCTGGACTCTCTCCCCACTGCCTCCTCCAGTCGCTTGCTCGCACGCGATCTGTCTCTCTCTGTCTCGGATAAATCGGCGAAGCTTGTGAAAAAGTGAGAAAATGTAAGGCAGCAGAATTTTACCAGTTTCCAGCAATTTCGAAATCCAGCTGGGCAAACTCCAGGAGGTTCCAGGCCTGGGGATCATTTGCAATGGTTCACAGCTGTACATTCTGGGCTCGCAGCTCTGTCCTCGGCGTCATCCTTCCCTTTTCACGAAAAATAGCACACGTCTGCAGCTGAGTTGTTCTGTCGGCCTAGTTTCTGCCTGTAGAATTTTGGGAGGCTAACTACCTTCTTTGATTTGGTTCTCTTTCTGTCCCTTTTAGTTTCAAGCTGCCAGCGTTCCTGCTGCTGTAAAATTCTCCAGAACCTTACGGATTTCCCGTATGTGTCACAGAGATTACTCCTCCGGACAAGAGGCTGCTCCATAGATCTTTCCACTGAGGTGCCTGAGGGGATGCACGGATCACATGTATAATCTCTTCAGAAAGCCTTGTGTGTGACTAAAACTCTGACCTTCTGTCCCTTCCAAGGCCCTAGTAAAAGGTTTGCCAGCCACACCTTTGGCTTTCTCTTCAGAGCACGCTCTCCTGGCAGTGAATTTTACAGCACTTTTTGCCGTCGAGTTAGGATAAAACTTTGCCAGGTCCTCAAGTGCTGCTTCCTGTGCTTCAGTCTTGTCTTTCCTCTTGCTTCTGACTGTGGGCAGCAGGAGGAGAGGAGGCCTAACACGTTTTGGTTTTTCTGTTTTTTTTTGTTTTTTTTGAAATCTCCTCAGCTGACCTATCCACATTCATTATTTACAAGTTCTGCTTTCCTCGTAACCACAGGATGCATCATTCAGCCAAGTTTTCTGCACGTAATAAGGATCTTCTTTCTTCCAGTGCCTCATAGCGTGTTCCTCAGGCCCACCTGCGACCTCACTGGCAAAGCCTCTAACATCCATATTCCCATCCAGAGACTTCGTGAGGACTTAAGGACCGTCGAGGATGCTGTAGGCTTTCTCCAGCACGTTCTCGATGTCTTCCTGAATCCCCGTTAGCTGTCACTGGTTGTTACCATCTGTATTTCTGCTCACAGTCTGTTCGAGGCAATCCCAGCTTTTTCTGTCATGCTGCTCAAAAATACTTCCAGCCTTTGCCTGCTCCGTGATTCCAAAGCCACTTCCACGTGTCTAGGTATTTATTACAGCGGTACCTTGATCCTCGTACCAAAATGTGCAGCTGTAGCAAATGACAGCAGTCTGCTGGCTTTAAAACAGTGGATTACGTTACGGTTCTGGAGGTCGGGGAAATAGGGTGTGGGTTTCGCTGGATCAAAATGAAAGGTACTGGCAGGGCTCTGTTCCTTTGGGAGGCTCTAGGGAGAGATCTGCTTCCTTGCCTTTTACTCCTGGTGGAGGCGGCATTCCTTGGCTCGTGACCCCTTCCTCCGTCCTCAAAGCCAGCAAAGTAGCCTTTTCAAATTTCTCCCTCACTCTCACCCCTGCTTCTCTCCTCACTCATCCTTCTCTGACTCTCCTGCCTGTTTCTTCCCCCTTATAATCACCTTGGGCCTGCCTGGATATTCCAGGATAATCTTTTCATCTCAGGGTCCTTAGCTTCATCGCATCTGCACATCCCTTTGCTTGTGCGACGTAACCTAGTCCTGAGCCGATTTTCTCGGCAGCGTTCACTTCTGTGCAGCTGCAGACCCTGTGGCCAGCTCTTCAGGGTCTGCGAGAGAGGGCGCACCGCCCACCTTTAACATCATGATGCTCAGGGAAGGCCCAAAGCCCTCTTTTCAAGGGCTTAGCTTCTGATCGTGTCTGAATCCCGCAGAATGTTGTCCCTTTTGAGTTAATTCATCCTGCTGATCGGCATCCTAATTAGAGCCGCAGAAATCCCTTCACCGTTGCCTGATCTTGGAAATGACGTGGTTCCTCCCACACTCCAGGGGCTGGGATGATACAGGCCGAGCACGACAGGGTGGGGAGGGGGGCAGGGATCCTCACAACTGTCTTCAGATTCTGCCTACCGTCTAGGACGTTAAGTGAAAGTGGCATTCTCTATCGACTGCTCTCGTGTGCTGCAGAGCCTAATGTGTGGTGCTGCCGCCACGGTGCAAATGTCAGCCCCGTTAAAAGGGCAGAGACTACCTGAGGAGGATTATAAAAATAGTTAGGACCTCACGGACCCCCGGGGATTCACGGCCCACTCTTTGAGAACTACTGGCCGAGTGCCAGTTATGGGACCTCAGGCTGTTTTCCTTGGAATCCGTGGTTTCTTCGCTACGAGTGTGCAGTGAGCACATATCTGTGGGGCCGGGCCCAGCAGCAAGGTCATCTTACAGGTTGCCTCGAGCTCTGCCTTCGCAATTTCACTCCTGCAGGCTGTCCTGTAAGTTAGTCCTACCTTCTGGGAGGGCGATTTGATACAGTCTTCGAAGCATTGGCCCTCTAGGTGCCCTTCTGCACATGTGCAGCCGTCTTAGGTTTTTTCCATCAGCCTCGAATGAAACACGGAACCCCTGTGGTGAAATACGGTTCTGAGCACTCGTGCTCTGCAGCCAGTGCAAAACCAAGAGAGAGCTTTGGTGCCGACGCGGAAAGAGTCAAGTCACAGCCCAGAACGTATGTGGTATGAATCCGTGTCTGTCAAATACGTGTGTGCCGATGTGCACGCAAGACTCCGTACTCACCTCGGGGGATGGATTTGAGGCGGACTTTAATATTTGAATTTCTTTCAGTTCTGTGCCACTGGATTATTTTTATATCGAGCATATATTACATTTATAATGAACTTAAAAAACACCGAAGCCGAGCACGTCAGGGTGGGGAGGGGGGCAGGGATCCTCACAACTGTGTTCAGATTCTGCCTACCATCTAGGACGTTAAGTGAAAGTGGCATTCTCTATCGACTGCTCTCGTGTGCTGCAGAGTTACCAGTCTAAGGTAACCTCGGGACCGCTTCACATGAGGAAAAACTCCAGGTCATGGTCACGTCCTCCCCTCTTTGTTCGGATGAGAAGGACTTGTCCGAGGTTCTGCTGCAAAGCCAGCGGGCCAACAGGACTGGAGCCTGGGGTCCTGGCTGCTCTTCTCCAGCTCGCTGCCCCGAATGCTTATCCCAGGACCTCAAAACCCGAACCGTAAGCTTTGGCTTGCAGTGATTACCGGCCCGCTTGGCAGCTTGCCGGGCCCATGGAACATTACATCCGGTAGTCCAGAAAGCTGAAAATGGGGTTCTGGTCTTTAAGAGGGAAGCCCAGTGTGAGAACAAAAAACAGTAACCCCCAGGCCTTCTAGAAAAGTTGTATTTTATACCCTCATCTCCCAGAGGCAGGGAACTGTGTCGTGGGTCCTGTGAAGATACCCTCCTCCTCAGCTTGTAAGGTCAATAATAGACACTCCTGGGCCCCAAGCACCAGCCATTTATGTATCAGATCTTTTTTTGTGTGTTTTTTTCAAAAATGACCTTGGTGCTCAAATCCATGTTTAACTTTTTTTTTAACTATTTGTTTGAGGTAATTGTGAACTCGTGAAAGTGTAGGTGTAAGAAATACTACAGACAGATCCCGTGTACCCTAAATCCACTTTCCTCAGTGCTAACTCTGCAAAATTATAGCCTGATGTCACAAGCAGGATATTGATATTGATACAAAATCTAGTGATTCTGTTCATATTTTCCCCGCTTAACTTCTACTCATGTGTATGTTTGTGTGTTCACTCCTGTGTAGTTTTGTCACCTGGGTGGGTACGCGTGTCCACCATGATCATCCCTGTGGAGAACATATCACCATAAAGATTCTTCTTGCTGCCCTTTTCTGAACACCCAACACCTTCCCCTCTGAACCCCCCCTTTCCTGTCCCCACCCCCTAACCTGTTGTTCATTGGTAGAATCTGGCAATTTAGAAAATGTTGTGTAAATGGAATCATATAGGATGTAATGTTTCGGGATTGGTTTTCTTTTCCACTCAGCATAATTCCCTTGAAATATCGCCAAGTAATGGCAGGTATCAAAAGTTAGTTGCTTTGCCTTGCCAAATAGTGTTCCACGCTGTAGATAAACCACAGTTTGCTTATGACCATCATCTGGGTTGTTGCCAGTTTTGGGTTATAAACATTTATATGCAGGTTTTGGTATGAACTAGAGTTTTCCGTTCCCTGGGGTAAATGCCCGGGACTGTGATTGCTGGGTCATATGATAGTTGTAGGTTTATTATTTATTATTTATTTATTTATAAAGATTTAATTTCTTTATTTGACAGAGACAGATACAGCGAGAGAGGGACCACAAGCAGGGGCAGTGGGAGAGGGTGAAGCCGGCTCCCTGCTGAGCAAGGAGCCCGATGCGGGGCTGGATCCCAGGACCCTGAGATCATGACCTGAGCCAAAGGCAGAGACTTAACCCATTGAGCCACCCAGGCGCCCCATAGGTTTAGTTTTTAAAGAATGTTGCCGACCCATCTCCCGGAGTGGTTGTACCATTTTACATTGCCGCCAGTGGCAAACGAGTGATCCTTTTCTCCACATCCTTGTTGGTGCTTAGTGTAGTCATTCTGATAGGTTTGTGGTGATATCTCATTGTGATTTTAATTTGCATTTCCCTAATTGTATATGCTTATCGGCCATGTGTATAAGTTCTTCAGTGAGATGTCTCTTCATATCTTTTGCCCATTTTCTAATTGGATAATTTATTTTTTACTCTGATTTTTAAGAGCTCTCCATGTGTTCTGGACACAGTCCTTAGTCGTATATGCATTTTGTAAGGATTTTCTCCTACTTTGTAGCTTGTTTTTCATTTTTTTTAATTGTGTTCTGTTAGTCACCATAGGGTACATCATTAGTTTTTGATGCGGTGTTCCAAGATTCCTTGTTTGTGTATAACACCCAGTGCTCCATGCAATCTGTCCCCTCCTTAATATCCACCATTGGGGTAACACATCCCCCAACCCCCTTCCCTCCAAAACCCTAAGTTTGTTTCCTAGAGTCCACAGTCTCTCATAGTTGATCTCCCCCTCTGATTCCCCCCTTCACTTTTCCCTTCCTTCTCCTAATGTCCTCCATGCTATTCCTTATGTTCCACATGTAACTGAAACCATATGATAATTGACTCTCTCTGCTTGACTTAGTTCACTCAACATAATCTCTTCCAGTCCCGTCCATGTTGATATAAAAGTTGGGTATTCATCCTTTCTGATAGAGGCATAATATTCCATTGTATATATGGACCACATCTTCTTTATCCATTCATCTGTTGAAGGGCACCTTGGCTCTTTCCACAGTTTGGCAATTGTGGCCATCTTTTGTAGATGTACACTTGAAATTTGAAACAAAGTCATCCGTTTTGAGCTCATTTTTGGATAAGGCATGAAGCTTAGGTTGAGGTTCATTATTTTTGCCTGTGGGTGTCCTGTTGCTCCGACAATGGACATCCTTAGTTGAGATGGGTGAATTTTCGTCCTTTGTGGAAAAGACCATCCTTCCTCCATCTTGGCCTTTGTACCTTTATCAAAATCTCCTGAGCTTATTTGGGTAGGTCTTTTTGGGTTCTTGATCCTATTCTGTTGGTCTATGTGTCTGCCTATTTGTTGTTGTCTTGATTACTGTAACGATAAAGTAAGCCTTAATACTGGGTTGAGTGATTCCTTCTACTTTGTTCTTTGTCAGGACTGTTTTAGCTATTCTGGGGCCTGTGCCTTTCCATACAAATTTTAGAATAAGTTTGTCAGGGAACTGGCTGGGATTTTGATAGGACTTGTGTTGAACATTTATATCAGTTTGGAGAGAGCTAACATCTTTAACTCTGAGTCTTCCGATCCACGAACACAGTATGTCTCTCCATTTATTTAGGTCTTCTTTGATTTCACTCCTTACCTTCTTGTAACTCTCAGCATTCAGGTCCTGTACATGGTTCTTAAGTGTACACCTAAATGTGTAATTGTCTTTGGCATAATTGTAAATGATATTGTGTTTTTTCAGGTTCCATATACTTATTACTATTATATATGATTGATTTTGATATTGTTAATCCTATATCCTGAGACCTTGCTGGACTCACTGGTTCTAGGAAACTCACTTACTGAGTTCTAGGAATTTTTTTTTGTAGATTTCTTGGAATTTTCTATGTAGATGATCCTGTCATCTACAAATAGGGATAGGTTTGTTTTTTTCTTTCCATTCTATATGTCTTTTATTTTTTGTCACAATGTTGGCACTTCTGGTACTACATTAAATTGATGCAGTATCTGTGCCCTGTTTCACCATTAAGTCTTATGATAGCTGTAGGTGTTTTTGAGATGCTCTTTATGACATTGAGGTAGTTCTCCTTTATTCCTGATTTGCTGATTTTTTTTCCTACATGACTGTTAGATTTTTCCATGTCAATATGATTATGATTTTTCTTTCGGAGTGTGCTGATATGGTGGGTTGCATGGTTATTCAAATGTCGGTCCAGCTTTGCATAACTAGAATAAGTCCCATTTGTTCATGGTATGTAATTCTTTGTGTACATTCTGTTCAGTTTGCTAATATTTTGTTGAGGATTTTATATATTAGTTCTTGAGAGAAATTGGTCTATAGTTATTTTTTATGTGGTCTTTTTCTGTTACCAAGTTAGTACTGGCCTCATAAAACGAGTTGGGTAAGATCCCTCCTCTCTGTTTTCTGGAAGAGATGTAAAATTGGTGTGAATTCTTTTTTTTTTTTTTTTTTAAGATTTTATTTATTTATTTGAGAGAGAGCGAGAGAGAGAGTGAGAGAGCATGAGAGGGGAAAAGGTCAGAGGGAGAAGCAGACTCCCCGTGGAGCTGGGAGTCCGATGCGGGACTGGATCCCTGGGCTCCGGGATCATGACCCGAGCTGAAGGCAGTCACTTAATCAACTGAACCCCCTAGGTGCCCAGTGTGAATTCTTTTTTAAGTATTTGGTAGAGTTCACCAGTGAAACCATCAAAGCCTGGAAATTTCTTTTTTGGGGAGCTTTTACATTAAAAATTATTATGGTTATAGGAATATTCAGATTACATGTTTCATCTAGGTTGAATAAATTTTACTGTGGTAAATGTACATAGCAGAACTTACCATTTTAAGCATTTTAAATGTACAAATCTTTGACATTAAGTATATTCCCAGTGTTGTGCAACCATCACCACTGTTCATTTATAGAATTTTCTCATCATCCCAAGCAGAAACTCTTTACCCATTAAACAGTAACTCCCCGTTTTCCTCTACCCTCATACCCTAGTAATCTCCGTCTTACTTTCTGTCTCTAAGAATCTGCCCCTTCTGGGTACCTCATGTAAGTGGAATCCTACAATCCTTGTCCCTCTGCGTCTGGCTTCTTTCACTTAGCATAATGTTTCCAAAGTTTATCCGTATTGTAGCATAAATCAGAATTTCATTCCTTTATATGGTGGCGTGATATTCCATTGTATGTCTACCACATTTTGTTTATCTATTGATGGACATTTGGGTTGTTTCTACCTCTTGGCGATTGTGGATAGTGCTGCTATGAACACCGGCATGCAAGTACTTGTTTGAGTCCCTGCTTTCAATTCTCTGGAGTGTATACCTAGCAGTGGAATTGTAGGACCATCTGGTAATCCTTTATTTAAACTTCAAGGAACTGCCAGACTGTTTTCACAGCAGCTGTAGCATTTTACATTCCCACAGCCAATGCACCAGGTTCTGGTTTCTCCGTATCCTCACCGACACTTCTTATTTTTCATTTGTCTTTCCATGACAGCTATCCTGATGATTGTGAAGTGGTTTCTCACTGTGGATTCAGTTTGCGTTTCCCTAGTGACTAGTGACGCCGAGCATCTTTTCATGCTCTTACTATTTGTGTATCTTCTTTGAAAAGCAGGCTTCTTCAAGTCCTTTGCCCACTTTTAAAATCTCACTGCTTCGTTCTTCATTGTTGAGTTGTAGGAGTCCTTTATATATTCTGGATCTTGATCTCTTATCAGATATATGATTTATAAATATATTCTCTCATCCTTTGCATTGTCTTTTCAGTCTCTTGATAGCGTCTAAAAGTTTTGCACAGAAGCTTTTAATTTTGATGAAAGCCAATTTATCTTATTTTTTTTGTTGCCTGTACCTTTGGTTCATATCCAAGAAATCATTACCAAATCTAGTATCATGAAGATTTTCCATTTTTTTTTTCCCTGAGAGTTTTATAGTTTTAGTTCTTGTGTTTAGGTCTTTGATTCATTTGAATCAATTTCTATATATGGTGTAAGGTAATGGTCTAACTTCATTCTTTGGCGTGCTATAACCAGTTTCTTGGTGCTCTTGTCACGAATCTATCGGCCATATATGCAAGTATTTATTTCTGGTCTCTCTGTTCTATTCCATTGGCCCGTGTGTCCGTTCTTATGCCAGTACCACACTGTTATGATTACTGTAGATCTGTAGTAAGTTTTGAAGAATGAATCTCCCAACTGTGTTCTTCTTTTTCAAGATTGTTTTGGCAAATATATTTAGGGCCTCTTGAGATATTCCATGTGAATTTTAGAATAGGTTTTTCTACTTCTGAAAAACAAAAGGTCATTAGGATTTTGGTAGGGATTGCCTTGAATCGAGATCACTGTAGGTAGTATTGTCATCATAATATTATTAGTCTTCCAGTACGTGAACACACAGGACTGTGTTGAGTGGTAGTTTGTGGATTTTGAGAAATTGGTCCATTTCTTCTCAGTTTTTGAATATATGAGTATAAGTTCCTGGCATTTTTAAATCACCCTTCTAAAGCCTACAGACTCATATACCTGGTTTCATTCCTTATAGTAGCATCTTGTCTTTTCTCCTTTTATATTTGTTACTAAGGCTAGAGGCATACCCATTTTATTGACTTTTCAAAGAACAAGCTGTTTCATTGATGTATGTTTTCTATTTTCAGTTTCATTGATTTCTGCGCTTTCCTTCTGTTGGCTTGTTTTGGGATTCTTTTTGTAGCATCTAGCTCTTTATTTTCTAGTATTGTGACTTAAGAACTTGGATTATTGGGGTGCTGGGAGGGCTCAGTTGGTTGAGCACCTGCCTTTAGCTCAAGTCATGATCCCACCCCTCAGGTTGAGCCCCACACCAGGCTCCCTGCTCGGTGGGGAGTTTCCTTCTCCCTCTTTGCCTCCCCCCTACTTGAGCTACATCCCACATATTTTGACAGTGTTTTTTTCATTTTCATATAGTTTTATATATATTTTAAAAATTTCCTTTGACACTTTCTCTTTGACCCTTGTTTTACTTAGAAGTGTGTTGTTTATTTCTAAGTGTCTAGAGATTTTCTTGTTTTCTCTTGGTGTTTTGTTGGTTTCTTGTTTGATTCCATTCTGGTCAGAGACACCACTCTATGTAATTTCAGTACCTTTTTTTTCTTTTTTAGCTTAACTCAATTTGTTAACGTATAGTGTATCATTAGTTTCAGATATAGAGTTCATTTATTCATCCGTTGCATGTAACACCCGGTGCTCATTACATCACAAGCCCTCCTTAATGCCCATCACCCAGTTACCCCATCCCCCCACCCTCTCAAACCCTTAGTTTGTTTCCGTAGTTAAGAGTCTTATGGTTTGTCTCCCTCTCTGATTTTATTTTATTTTTTTAAAGATTTTATTTATTTATTTGACAGAGAGATCACAAGTAAGCAGAGAGGCAGGCAGAGAGGGAGGGGGAAGCAGGCTCCCTGCTGAGCAGAGAGCCCAATGTGGGGCTCGATCCCAGGACCCTGAGACCATGACCTGAGCCGAAGGCAGAGGCCTTAACCCACTGAGTCACCCAGGTGCCCCTCTCTGACTTTCTTACTTTATTTTTCCTTCCTTTCCCCTATGATCCTTTGTTGTGTTTCTTAAATTCTGTGTATGAGCGAAACCATATAATTGTCTTTCTCTGACTTATTTCGCTTAGCATATATCCTCCAGTTCTAACCACATCATTTCATCGTCTTTGATGGCTGAGTAACATTCCATTGTATATGTAACCACCTCTTCTTTCTCCATTCATCTGTCGATGGCCATTTGGGCTCCTCCCATAGTTTGACTATAGTGGGCATTGCTGCTATAAACATTAGAGTGCAGATACCCCTTCGGATTACTCCATTTGTATCTTTGGGGTAAATACCCAGTAGTGTAATTTCTGGGTTGTAGGGTAGCTCTATTTTCAACTTTTTGAGGAACCTCCATACTGTTCTCCAGAGTGGCTGTACCAGCTTGCATCCCCACCAACAGTGTGGGAGGGTTCCCCTTTCTCCGCATCCTCGCTAACATCTGTCATTTCCTGACTGGTTAATTTTAGCCATTCTGACTGGTGTGAGGTGGTATCTCACTGTGGTTTGGATTTGTATTTCTCTGATGCTGAGTGATGTGGAGCACTTTTTCACGTGTCTGTTGGCCATTTGGATGTCCTCTTTGCAGGAATGTCTGTTCATGTCTACTGCCCATTTCTTGATTGGATTATTTGTTGTTTGGGTGTTGAGTTTGAGAAGCTCTTTATAGATCTTTGATACCAGCCCTTTATCTGATACGTCTTTTGCAAATATCTCCTCCCATTCTGTCAGTTGTCTTTTGGTTTTGTTGACTGTTTCCTTTGCTGTGCAAAAGCTTTTGATCTTGATGAAGTCCCAGCAGTTCATTTTTGCCCTTGCTTCCCTTGCCTTTGGAGATGTGTCTTGCAAGAAGTTGCTGTGGCCGATGTCAAAGAGGTTGCTGCCTATGTTCTCTAGGATTTTGATGGATTCCTGTCTCACATTTCAATACTTTTAAGTTTGTCGAGGTTGGTTTTCTGGTCCAGGATGTAGTCCGTGTAGGTGAATGTTCCCTGTGCGCTTAAACAGTTGTTTCTCCCGCTGCGACTGAGTACAGGATCCCGTCACACCAGTTACATCCTGTGTAGTTGAATGTGTGTTCTGTTCTTCTGTCTTTGCTGATTTTCATTCTAGTAGTTCTGTCAGTTGCTGACGGTGGAGCATTGAAGTCCCAACTTAATTTTGGATTTGTTGCTCACTCCTTTTAGCTCTGTCAGTTTTCTCTCTGTGTGTTTTGACACTGTTGTTTGGTTAGGATTGTTCTGTGCTCTTGGTGGATTGACCTTTCATCATGATACAACATCTCCCTTTATACCTAGTGAGAAATGTCAGGTCTTGTCTTACTGAGTTTTTGATACTTTTTCCAGAAGATTCAGACTTACATTCTTTTGATCCACAGACAACCCCAAGGCCTTATCCAGAAAAGACAGGTAATGCATTGTAAATTACCTGGGCTGTTTGAGGATTACCTTATTGATCTGTAAAACTCACTGAAGTTTTTTTCCCCCACAAATACTGCTGTTTCTTTTCTCAGTGCTTGCCTTATACAGTACTGTCTTTGCCTTCCTTCTCCTTTAAATTTCCTTTCTCTTCTGCTGCCTGCAGTCATAGAACAGCTTATGGCATTCTTTAAGCTCAAGAGAAGAAATTCTTGGAAAACTCATGCATGTTATGCCATGTAATTGTTGTGAAAGAAGTCTGTATTCTTAGGGGTATCTGGTTGAGCTGAAAAACCTACTAGCGACAGGAGTAACCACCATGCTTTTATAAGATATTTTGTCGGTATTATCCTACTTTCAGTTTATAAGACACTCCCATACTCTACCGGGAACATAACCTCAGTCCGTTCCCGGGCAGTGTTATGTATGGTTATGGTGCCAGGTTGATAGTGGTGGAAACCAAGGCCTGAAGCTCCCAAGGGTCGTGCCCAAGCTCTGGAACCTCCCGAGCCAGGGGGTCCGTCCTCTCCAGCAGGTCTAGGCCGGACAGCTCGCTGCGTTAATCTTCAGGTCATTTGTGGGACCACGTCTGCCTTACCAGCCGTCCTCTGAAGAAGAAATGGAACTCATCTGATTTAAACCTTCTACATTTCTTTGCCATCCTCCAGGGGGTTGTCAGAGGCCTCAAGGCCTAGGACAGGGGCACCATAGTCCTGGCGTAACTTCCCCGAGTCACGAAGCGGCTGCTGTACTCAGTTACTAAATGTGTTCCCATGCTGTCCCTCTTCCCCATTTTAGCGCGATGGGACCATGGCACCACCACAACCAAGAGGCCGGGAACAACCAGACCTCCAGCAAAGCCTGCAGGTAAT